>SNQJ01S0089649.1:62534-73532 GCA_010110895.2 Picea sitchensis
ATATATTAAAGTTAAAATTTTACCACTAGCATAATTTAGACCTAGACCTTAAATTTTCGTGTTGGGTGACATTTTATTAGGGAAATTGTTTTAAAAATTCTTATCATGTTATTCATCCTAAGGCCATTTAGGTTCATTCATTTATCATTAACAATGCGACATGCCCTTCAGGATGCACTAGGTGCTCCAAGGGTGCCATTCGCCTCTTGACTGACTTGGTAGACATAAAAAAAACCTGGAGTCAATACTCCTCTAGGTGAACTTGTCGGCGACTAAGGGACTCTAAGGAATAAGGCCCCTGCCTTATTTCACACCCCTTAGAATCATCGTGAGCGACTGTCGCAATCTTCCCTCATGGCATCGTGGGTCCTCTCGAACTAGGTAAACATTAACTTATAGTTCGAGCCACAACGAGAGTGCTAGTAGGATGTGGCAGGGCTATTGTCCACACCTCTCCCTCAACATCTTTGGTAGTCATGAGTGACCCCTCTACTCCACATGTGAGTCTGGTGGGAAAGCTATCGTCGGCCCGCATCATCAACAAATCATGTTGAAGCAATATATACATAGTTATATCATATAATTAGATGCACTAATATCACATATAAAACAATCAAACCCAAATGGTTCACTCCCCAACTCGATCCAGAGTCCAAGGGCTTCCATTGATGCCTCTGCATCCTCGAGGTCCAAAATCCTGCACACTCGGTAAAATCAAATCAATAACACCTGTCTATGTCAATGCAGCAAAACAACATATCATCAACCCATAATGCCTCATAATCAAAATCAATATTTTAATAGCATAATAATCTGGATCACTTGCAAGCAAGTGTCCTCAAAGAATAAGTTCGCTCAGTGCGCAAGAGAGGGATGTTACACATGAGGAGTTTGGTTAATTTTTCATTTTCCTCCACTAATTGAAGTTGTTTTCTTGGTTTGTTACTTCTCAACAATTCATGACAAGAAAAGGACCTACACTTTCACTTGTAATTCCTCTCCTAACAAAGCTAATTTCAAGCTATGTTTTAACCTAGGTTCAATGGGAACACACCCTATTTCCCATTCAACTATTGATCTAGTGTTTTTTTCTTAATCTGTCGCCTCCATCATGATTGGTCGATGTGTCCAAGTTTTTTGTATTATTTAATTTCACCCATTGCCTCATGTGGAATTGGATTCTTCCTGACCAACATGGGCATGACTTTACATAATTATTCTCCTCCTTGGAACAAATTAAACATGTGAATCTCCCTCCAGATTGGGTAATTCAATTGATTTTACATCACCATGGTTAGGGTTAACCCTCAATCTTCTTATAATTATAGTGAGGACGAGGCTCTACATAATTTGGCTTGGATTTACATGATCTTGGCTCTCAACTTGATGATCATTTATGAGTTTTGGGTATTATCTTGATGGGATGAGCATTTTTATTCCCACCTGAATAATATCTATGGTTTCAAGACTAAACACTATAAATAAATATTTTTTGAAGGAACTCTTGAATTCGTACTTGTATTCAAATGATTTTGATGTTCATTCTTATGAACTTATCCATTTTGGTTTGCTAGATTTGAATGATACATAGATGCATATTTATATATATAATTTTGTTTTCAATAAGGACATTAGCTATGATTATAGTATGTAAGTTCTTCATAATTTCAAAGAATATGAATTGTTAACAAAATTAATTTATAGTGTTTCCAATATTAGGGTTGTAAATGGAACTGGAAAAGGGATAGATCTATCAAAAAGCCAAATCAAGTTAATATCCAATGGATCTTTCATTAATTATATACATTAATTTATGGATATAATGCAACTAATTTACATATTTATTTTTCGAAGAAAGATATATAAAGGGGAAAGAAAAAATTGAGAAGTTTGAACACAAAGTAAACAACTTACTCTTAATAAATATCGCATTAACAATACCCAAAAGTTTTTTGCACGTTTAAAAAAAAAAGGATAAGATATAAAGACAATGAAAAAAATGGAAGTAAAACTTTGTTTATGAAAAGTAAATGAACATAATTTATAATTTGTGATAGTTTGAAGAAACAAATTTCTACTACTTCCTCTTGCATATCCATGTACATGGACAAGAACAAATTCGAGCTTATCTAGATACATGGACATGCCCGAATTCATGCCTTGGCATCCATTTTTAAAGAGATTTTGGAGTTTATTAGACAAAAGAAGTGATTTAATTATTTGTGCTCTATGAAAATATAATGAGAGGGTTTCTCTATTCAATGTGCAACTGTGGCAAAGACAAAATTGAAAGGAAGAAGGGGGGTAAGGAATATTATTTAGGTGAAATTGTTTTACAACTAAAAGTTAATTTCGGGATATAAATAATAGGGACTTTGGGAAAAGGGAATTAAGTATAAATATTTCAGGTGTGGCTCACTTATTAAGTAGATATGAAACCGAAAAAAATGGCACAAAGGCTTCTTCTCACTGGAAGGCTCTAGTTCAATCTTTCCTTGTGATTGTGAAATGGCTCACTTAGAGAGTGGGTAATGGGGAGCGAGGGTAGAATGAAATCCTTGGATTAGTTCCACAATATGATCAAGTTTCATGTAGAAATTATTGAAGCCCATAGAATAGGGGTATATCACATTGAACCATGTGGAAAATAATGTTTCAACTAGTGTATGACAACAAGGATGGAAAGATGCTAAATCAATGGGCAGTAGCTGGGAACATGTCATGGAATTATCATTTAAATTATTCAAATAAGAGATACACAAGGCTCAAGTAAGAAATAAATTGGGGGGATTCAACAAAAATGTGACTATAAAACATTGTTCTCTTTAGAGGTACATGGAGTGGAACTGACGGAAAATGATTTGCACACTTAAAGCTCCAAAAAATACTAAAATATATCTATGTCTATATATAAAGAATATGGTTCTGACATAGGATGCACTCAAAATAAGAAATAAAAATGGGCCATGAATATGCATGCTATGTAAGGGAGGTGATGAAACACCAAGGCATTCAACATAAAAGGTAGTGTGACATGTATGGATGAAAGCATAATAGATCCATGGTTCCAAAGATGTAGGGTCCAGATATACAGTGGAGTCATGCTTGAAAACGTGGCATGAAAAAAATAGAATATTTCAAAGCTGTGTCATGTTTTGTAATATAGAGAATCTAGTTGGCCAAGTATTCCCAAATTTTTCAAAAGAAACATACACTTCCATTTTTGGTGATTTGATATACATGAGATTTATGATTTCTATTGCTAGTTCTGTTAAAACAAAAAACCCTAAGGTATATTGGAAACTTGGTTATTGATAAATCCAATGAGTGGGGAAATTTTTATGGATGCCATGCATATCCTAGTAGAGCAAGGGCAGTTTTATAAGTTATATATCTTTTTTATTATCATTTAGTTAAATTCAAAACATTATAATGATTCAAATATTCATGTGTTGAATTTGGGCTTGTCCATGAACATGGGGAGGGCCGATCAATGAGGTTGAAATGAGTAGGTGAAATTATTACACATGTAGAATATGAAATTGATCACCAAGTTGTTGACCAAGTTTCTTATGGATGTCTTGTGATAGATACTAACATTTATCGTACTTATCATCATTTCTTATTATTTTCATATATCCAAAACTACGGTAATTGCTTGATTTGTTTTTATAACATTCCAAAAGTTTGTCTCATCCACATAACAATTCTTGATTT
The DNA here is from genome assembly GCA_010110895.2 of Picea sitchensis. Taxonomy (NCBI): domain Eukaryota; kingdom Viridiplantae; phylum Streptophyta; class Pinopsida; order Pinales; family Pinaceae; genus Picea; species Picea sitchensis. The sequence continues at coordinate 66,252 of SNQJ01S0089649.1, forward strand.
TGAACATATTCCAGAAAGGTATTTTATTTCAATAAATTCAAATATGTCATTTAATTCCAATTCCTTTTGATTTAAAAAATGTTAAAATATATATATTCTTTTTAGATTTGAAAATTTTAGTTTAGGTATGCAAAAAGTCTTCCCATCAAGATATATCGAAATGGAAGCATCCTTGGAAAGTTTGTCAAATCTTTTTTATTGTCTTAAATATATGATAATAAATAGGAAAATGTGGTGACATGTGAAATTTTGAGGTCTTGAAGATTTATGATATTCATTTATAGATTACTTCTTTGATATTATTGTTTTCAAAGTTATTAATAAATTATATATTTGGTACTAGAGTCTGGTGTGTATGGAGTTTAGAGAAAAGCAACATATACAAAAGGTAGGACACATCGATGGAAAGTAAATAAAAAATATAAACAGATAAGCAACTGAAATATTTTTCATCGAAATACATAATTCATACAAAAAATGGCAAAGTCCATGTACATGGATAGGCCCGAATTCGGGTCTGTCCATGTACATGGACATGGCCAAATTAGGCCATGTCCATGTACATCGCCAGACCTGAATTTGGGCATGTCCATGTACATGGACCTGGAAGATTTATGATATTCGTTTATTAATTACTTATTTGATATTATATTTTTCAAAGTTATTAATAAATTACATATTTGATACTAGAGCCTGGTGTGTCTAGAATGGAGAGCAAAGAAACATATACAAAATGTAGCACACATCAATGAAAATTAAATAACAAATATAAACAGATAAACAAATGAAATATTTTCCATCAAAATACAAAACTCATACAAAAACTAACAAATTCCATGTACATGGACATGCCCGAATTCAGGTGTGTCCATGTACATCTATAGGGATGAATTAGAACCTGTCCATGTACATGGACCGACCCAAATTCAAGCTTCTCCATGTACATGGGCCTAGAAGATTTACGATATTCGTTTATAGATTACTTCTTTGATATTATATTTTTCAAAGTTATTAATAAATTACATATTTGGTACTAGAGTTTGGTGTGTATGGAATGGAGAGAAAATAAACATATATAAAAGGTAGCACACATCAATGGAAAGTAAATAACAATTATAAACAAATAAGAAACTGAAATATTTTCCATTAAAATATAAAATCCATACAAAAACTGGCAAAGTCCATGTACATGGACATGCTTGAATTTGAGTTTGTCCATGCACATGGACATGGATGAATTTGGCCCTGTCCATGTACATGCATAGACCATAATTCATCCTTGTCCATTTATAGTGACATGCCTGAACTCAGACTTGTCTATGTACAGGGACTGGCCCAAATTTGGGTTTTTCCATGTACATGGGCATACTCGAATTTGAGCATGATCATGTACATGTACATGATCAAATTTTTCCCTGTCCATCTACATGGTCAAGCCTGAATTCAGGCATGTCCATGTACATGGACATGGACGAATTCATCCCTGTCCACTTACTAAAACATAATTTTTATAAATAAATTAAAATTAAATTAATTAAAAAAAAAACACTTTAGATTTACCTTCAACCTGAAGCGTTTGGACTGGTGAAGTGACTGGAATGGATCCCTCACCACCACCAACAACCAATGCCAATGATCGCCACCAACAAACGCCAATGACTGACACCAATGAACACCAACAGACAAACTCTACCTAGTATAAAACGATCAAATGAATCTCACCACCAGACTCTCAACAGTTTGGAAAAGGGTCAAATGACCGATGCACGGGGAATATATAAAAATGTTTTTGACCGAAAGGTGTTTTCGGATGAAACTAGTTGTCGGCCGAAAGCTTATTTCAGCCGAAACATCTTTTGACTGAAAAGATGTTACCGAATGAAAAAAATATGTATGGCTAATATGGTACATGACATTCGAGGGCATCTTCATGGTACCATTCAATTTGACGTTTAAAGGTTCAACTGAAAACACTTGTCTTTCGATCGAAATAATTAGTAGTTTGGCTGAAGAAAGGTCACTAAGAATTTTGGAGACCCGATTCTCACAAAAGTGTTACCCAACTTCATGATTTTACCCATTTATTATGTAACTATGCTTGAAATGCATAAAAAAACATCCCATAGTGATATAATGGAAGACCTCCATAATTCTATGTTTGGTTCCCAACATAAGGTTTAGTGTTTAAGGACCTCTAATAATCGTGTTGAGTAATATGTATAGTTTTAGGATTGTCTTGAATAATATGTAACTCTTCTTGAAAATATGTACACTCTTCACACCCTAGATCATCAACCACATTGTTTTCATTGTTATTCTTTATTGTAGGTCTAAGGGGTTATTCCTTGTTTCTTCTATCTCTCTCAAACATCTGAGGGGTAAAAGGTATCCCAAATTGATTTGGATTCCTATGGCCTTCTTCATTTGCAAGTTTATTTGGACAAATGCCCTCAATTTCAAGTCTGAATAGTTTATTAGATAGATATATGATGAGCCTGGGAATTTCATGTAATTTGGATTCTTGATTATCTTTACCAACATTTGAGGTGATAACTTCCTCCTTTAATTTTTTCCTGTCTTTATCAATCTCATCAATTTTCACCTTTGTTTTCCATAAGTTGTCATGTTTCCTTCAATGTCAATGGAATCACCCTACATGATTAAAAGGGTGGAATACCTTCTTTCCCTTAGCATAATGGAAAAATATGCCTCAAAGGCTCCTGCATAAGTCACTTTTGTTGTTGAATGGGAGAGTTTAATGTCAAATGAGATATTATTATAGAGTTTATCAAATATTTTATTGAAATAAACTACAGTCTCTACCCCATTCATTTTTAATGACCCAAAAAATGTAAGATAGTATAAATGATCCATTTTTTCACCCCATTATCTCATGAAGGCAGTTTCAAGAACTTCCTAGGAGTTAATAGAAGCATGAGGTAACACAATAAACCACTTTCCAAAATATCCTCCAAGGGTATGTACAAATAATCTCATAAAAACATCTTCATGCTCAACAAATATATTATCTGTAAAGTCTTGAAAGGTTAGCATATGCTCTTCAATTATTTTTTCTTTTTCCCCATCGTATTTTGGTAGAAGTTTAAGGTAATCGTCTCGCATATCAAGACGATTTGCAGGAATGTCTAGAGGTCCATACCTAGTTTCCACCCATGGATTAACAAGTGGTGGAGGTGGTGGTGGGTTTCTATTTACTTGTCCTTAACTCATCATTAAGTTCTTAAGAATTAAATTGTTGGCCTCAATAGACAAGGGTGTTCTTGGAATTTTCAAGAAAGGTATATATGAATGAATGGATGACTGAGAAAAAGTTAGAGGGGAATTCTAAAGGTATATTAGAGGTTGATTGGAAAATTATGTTGTTGAATGAGAATCTAAAGGTTTTTGAGGTATCATATCAAGACTATTTAATTCAGAACTAGTAAAAGGAAAAGATTCAAGATTAGGGTTACCTCCTCTCTGAAGTCTTTCATCGATATTTCTCTAGGAGATCAACTTTTATAGATTGGACATATCTAGTATGCATGTGGGATATGGATTCACTCTGGTGTCCCCACTTGTTGATGCTAGATTTTCCAACGTGGAGTCTCCGGGTGAATTATGAACAACAAAGAGTTTGGGTCTTGTTCACATTCAAGAAGCAACGCTAATATTTATTATTTCATAGGGAACATAGATTCAAAATTCTATCCCCAACAACAATGTGATGCAGCACGCACCCACAGGCACGCCCGCTCATAGGATCGTCTCTCTCTCGGCCCGAAGAACACTAACCGATCCTTCTATTTCCCTATTGGGAAATATGCACCCACAGATCTCTTATCACGATCCCCCTCTCTTTACTTATCGAGGAATTGGAACTCATGACTTTGGGAGTCCAAAGTTCAAGCGCTGCACTCTCGAATCCCTGAGGCCCGATACCTCAGTCAACGCTGACCCTTTCCTTTTACCTTGTCGAAATTTTCTCTATCCAGATCTCGACACTCGCGGTGTCGAGCAACTCGGTTCTCTAAGTCCTGAGTCCCTATATGATGAAACTCCGATGAGTTCGCGGCTTTGACCATTCAACAGATCCGTCACCTCGTCAGAATTTTGGATTTCGCGGGATTGTGAATCCTGATGCCCAATGTTTGTAACTTCTCGTTGCAAAACCCCGATGAAGCGTGTCGCCTGTCCTCCACTAGCCGACTCCACTATGGCCCGCACTCTTATCTTTAGCTATCGAGATATCGCGTATCGCGATATCACGATTCGCGTTGAAAGAATTTGGAGTTTCGATCTACGAAACCCTGATCCACGATATATGTGTAGATCCAACGACCCTCGTGGTCCTGATCAACGGATCTGCTCCTCCTGAGATTTTATCCTTTGAGAATACTCCATTGTATTTCCCTCGCACCTCTGCAAGATCTAACGGCACTCGTATTGTTGTGAATTCTCCTCGGAGAATACCGACCGCCCGTTTTTTCTCAGATGACTTCCGAAAATTGAACCAAGTCTTCCTTCCATGAAAACTTGTTCGTTTGCATGCAAACTTGCAATGCCTTCTTGAATATTCACGCACCAACTCACTGCACTGTCCTTTGACGAACTCAATGGCCTACCCTTCCTCAGTTTTCCCATGGTTTTATGTTCTCAGAAGGACTCTTTTCTTGCATTCCTTGTGGCAACCCTTCAACCATGCCTAAGTGTTGAAGTCTTCGACCCTACGCACACCTGCAGCAACAGTCTCTCAACTCTTTTCTCAGGTTCGCAACCCTGAAGCTTCACTTGGCCTGTGCACTCCTTGCACAACTCCTGTGCCCAACTGCTCTTTGGGTGAAGGAGAACAAAAGTCTAACTATGTGAGCTTCAGAGACGCAACTCTGAATTCTTGTCGACACACTCCTTGTAGACACTTTCACTACACTCCTTGCAGGAATCCTTACTCAGATAGAGAAACAATTGAAACTCATTCCTCCTTCCTCTCAGACTTCAAACTCAAACATGAAATCGTATACAAAGCATATAAAAGCAAATGTATAACAAGGAAGCAAACATTCATGAGCATATCAACATCAATACACAGAGAACAACACAAACCATGAATTTGAATCAAAGCTTTCTTCTATTAATTCAAATATATGTACATGGGTGTTCTTACACAACTCTCTACATGCTCTATGCTCTTCCTCCTCCAGAATAATGTTACAATGCACAATGAGGGTGTCTATATCCCGTTTCCCTCTTGCGCTCTAAAGCTATCAAATCTAGAATTAAATTCTATCTACTTTCATTAACTATCTTAAATGCCGTCTACCTACTAAGGACGAGAGTATTCCGCTCAAGTTCCATTTACAATATACAAGTGCGCTTCATTAAATCTCCTCATTAATGTTCATGCAACAACTCCAAAGTGTTTTCAAAATTTGTGCTGGCTTGTCCAGCTGTCCAATTGCTTCCGTGTTGGCTCTCTTGATGTGGGAGATGCTCCTGCATCATACTCCCTCGCTTGAAAAATTTCATGGGATCCTGTCCATGAGCTCCTGCACATTCTATCCATGCTTTTAGATCTCTGCCTCGGTCTCCCAGCTGTCATCTTCAATTGGATGGTTCTTCCACTTGACCAGATACTCGAAGTATTGCTTTCGCCTAGTCCTTTTGCTCACTCTCTTGTCCAGTATGCACTCCATCTGTGGATTCTCTGCAATTGGCATCTGTTTTGTCGACCGGATCACTGGCTATTCATTTCCAGTCTCTGCTTCTCCAACTCTATATGGGTACAAATCCGAGACATTGAATATCGGAAAAATTTCGATCCCATCGGGTAATTCAATCTCATAAGCATTGTCCCCAAATTTCCTCAAGACCCTACATGGCCCGATTTTCTTCATCTTCAACTTATTATACGTTCCTCTCAGGAACCTTTCTTTCCTTAAGTGTGTTAGAACCAGATCACCAACCTCGAACTGAAGTTGTCTCCTATGCTGATTGGCTCTGCGCTTATACTCCTGGCTTGATTTCAACAGTCGCTCCTTCACCTGGCTGTGAAGTTCTTTCATCGCTTCTATGAATTCTTCTGCACTAGTTCTCCTAGTAGCAGTCTGTTCTGAATCCCTCATTTCAGAAATTCCTCTCGGCTGCATCCCATAGAAAACCTGAAATGGACTCTGACCTGTGCTCCGATTCACTAAGTCATTGTATGCAAACTTTGCCTGTGGTAATATGTGGTCCCAACTTCTGTGGTGCTCTATCACCAAGCTTCTCAGCATTTCTCCCAGACTTATGTTAACCACTTCTGTCTGCCCATCCATCTGCGGATGATACACAGAAATAAATGCCAAGTTAGGTCCCAGCTTATTCCATAAGGTCCTCCAAAAATGCCCTATGAATTTAGTGTCTCTATCCGAAACTATACTCTTCGACAACCCATGAAGTCGAATGACCTCTTTAAAAAATAGGTTCGCGATGTGAGTCACGTCACTAGTCTTTTGACATGGAATGAAGTGTGCCATCTTGGAAAATATATCCACCACCACAAAGATCGAATCAACACCTCTTTGTGTTCTTGGCAACCCCAATAAAAAATCCATGCTAATCACATCCCATGGCTTCTCTGGTATGGGAAATGGTTGATAGAATCCCGCATTCTTCTTCCTTCCCTTCGAATGCTGGAAAATTCTGCATCTATCTACAAACTTCTTGACATATGTTCGCATACCTAGCCAAAAATATGACTCATTCAATTTCGTGAATGTCTTGTCATGACCGAAATTTCCTGCCAATCCTCCACTGTGTTTCTCCTTTAATAAGTTCTCCCTCATGGAGCATTTCAGAATACACAGTTGATTGCCTCTGAACAACAATCCTTCCTGGATCATATAGTCTATCTAAGGGCTTCTATCTCTGAGAACTGGATTCTCTGCTGCTTCATACGCCTCTCTGAAATCTTGATCATCTGCGTACATGTCCCTGATATCATCAAAACCTAACGTCTTGACTCAGAACTCCTGCAATAGAAAACACTTCCTGCTCAAAGAATCAACCACTTTGTTAGCAGTACCAGAAATATGTTTAATCAAAAAAGTGAAATTCTGCATATACTCGACCCATTTGACATGTTTCTGATTCAACTTCTCCTGTTGAGTCACAAACTGCAGTGCATGATTATCACTGTACAAGACAAAATCTTTGGGTATCAAGTAATGCCTCCATTTCTTTAATGCCTGTATGATAGCATAAAACTCCTTATCATACGTGGAGTACTTCAATTTTTCTTCA
>SNQJ01S0089649.1:73542-91426 GCA_010110895.2 Picea sitchensis
TATATATATATATATATATATATATATTAATGGTAAATTTAAATGATGGATAATGATAAACTACAATGATGAATGCATGCTTATAAATAGAAAAATGAAAATATATATATGTATATTTATATTATAAACAAATGGTAAACAAGTAAAGTTAAGCATGTGAAAATAAAAGGGAAATTAATAATGAGCGCACATGCTCTTTGAGTTTTTGAAAAGAAAAATAAAATGAAATACTATAAACAAAAAAATTAAAAAGAAAAATAAGAAAATCAAAAGGGAAAAGGGGGTAAAACCTAAGGAAAAGAAGAATTAGGGTTTGAAACTGGATAAAAGAGAGGGAGAGGGGGAAAGAAGGGGACCTTTTTTCAGATTGGTATTGTTATGCTGCCAGACTAGAGACTGGACTGATTTCTTGTAGGAGTTGGGGATTCTCAACAGACTTGAGTGGTAGCTCAGCCTTGGAGGCGAGCTGAGAAGCTAGTTACTCTATGATTGTGTGTGGCCCCTTTGCGGCTCGGGGGGCTGAGGGGGAAGAAGAGTACCCCTAGAATTTGTCTGGGAGGTACCGGTGGGTTCATTGCGGTTGGCAAGCAGGAGCAGGAGTGGCAGGAGCTCAGGAATCGTTGCGGCAAGCAAATAAGGCAAAGGTATGTTCCTGAACAAAGTAGAATAGAATGCATAGTGATTACCGCTGAGATTTTGATTGTGTGGATGTAAAATATCTTTTCCTCGTCCTTAACTCAGAAGATTCACGTTTTCAAAATTAGCTCAGTTTAGGGTTACTGGTAAATAGTTGGGGTTAGGGTTATTTCTTCTTTTCATGGACGGAACAGTTTAGGGCTAGGTAATTTCGTATGGGGCGTAAGGTATTTTGTTTTCTGTTTTATGTGGCTCAGCTTATGGGAAAAAATTTGGTTGGGTGTATGGGTACTGTTAGTATGGGCGTTTTTTTTATATCTATATAATGGAAATATCTCCCTCCTTTTCGTGGGGTTTCCTCTTATTTGTTGGGCGTTGAATGTGGTGGCTCCTTTCAGTGGGTTCCCTTTGGTTTTACTGGGGCGTTTGTTTTTTTTTTACTTCGTATACAGTGGTGTGTGTGTTCGAGTGGGTTCTCCCCTTTTTTTTCATTGGGCGACTTTCTTAGTGGGCCTTCGTTTTGTACCGGGGGCACATCAGTTCTCAATGGGTTTCGTTTTTATACCGAGGGTGAATTTTGGCAATGGGGTTTCGTTCTTTTACCATGTGCGATTATTATTCAGTGTAATTCCGTTTGGGCATAGTGGGCAGACTTGGCAGTGGGGTTTCACTTTTTTTTCAGTGAGCGATTTGTTATTTAGTCGACTTTCGTTTTGACATTTGTTTTGGGGCGGTTCCTTTCACTGCTGGCGATTTATGTCATGTCTGTGGGCGTCTTAGCTTACTCTTTTTATTTTTGAATTGTTTTACTCTCATCCGTGCTCTGGGGCGTCTTATCCAACTGTGTGCTTGATGGTGGTCAGTTTTATATGCGTCCTGCCAGTTCATACCTCAGAAAATTACACCCTTGTTTTTTTTTCTTGAACAAATTCTCTCGGATTTATATATGATATAAAAACGTTTACAGAGAGTATACTGGCCACTCCTTCGTGTAATGTAAAAGACCCTTGTGGGCTCCTCCTTCATGTGCCTTGGGAAATTGGTCTTGTGCGCTGTGTAATTCATGTTGTAGGTTGAAGGAAGGTGCGCATATTGTAATAAAAAGTAAAGAGCCCGAGGGCCAAAAACTGCGTTTTAACCCATAGACAATTTAGCTCGCTCTGCATAAAAAGTGGTCTCTAATCAACATTCCTTCAAATTTTTAAAAAAACCACCCAGCCACCTTAAAAACCCTCGGCCCACGAGAAACTACAAAGAGTATAATGTCCGGATTGAACCACCAACAATAAGTCGATCGATGCAAATAGATAGGACTTACCTTTCCTTTGTAGGACTTGCAAATAGATCGATGCAAATAGATAGTATTACCTTTCCTTCACCCAACAATTTCGTTGGCCTACCTCAGGACTCGCCCCTTCGGGCATCCCGCCTTTGCTTACCTCGGAATGCACTAGCCGCGAGGCGAGGCTTCCAGCTCTCAACCACAGGCACAACCAATCCAACCTCCCAATCCTGGCGAACGCGGTGCTATTAATTCACGAATTATTTTGTTGTTTTAAAATTAGGTACCATTAATGCTGCTCCACTGAAATCATGGAATTCTGGTCGATTTCGTTCGTGATTTTAAATTGTCGTTTTCCAGAATTAGGTTAACAATGTCGTCCCACGTTAAATTTGTATTTCTATCGTTTAAATCTCAGGATTCAATATGCAAATCAATCTTCTGGTGTTAGGTCTCCATTTAACATAAGGGTCTCTTCTCGTGAATGCTGGCATTTTAAATTATTGTTAAATCCGTTGTTGAATAGTGGCATTTCCAAGTATTGTCAATTGGGTGAATTGAAGGCTGGCATGTTAATTTTGTAAAGCTGTTATTGAATAGTGGCATCTTTACGCAGTGTCAATTTGGTTAATTGAATACTGGCATGATAATTATTGTAAAGTTGTTATTGAATAGTGGCATCTTTACGCATTGTCAATTTGGTTAATTGAATACTGGCATGTTAATTATTGTAAAGTTGTTATTAATAGTGGCATCTTTACGCATTGTCAATTGGTTAATTGAATGATGGCATTTTAAATTGTTGTAAAGCTGTTATTGAATAGTGGCTTCTTTACGCATTGTCAATTTGTTTAATTGAACATTGGCATTTTTAATTATAGTTAAAGAGGTCATATTGGATAGTGGCATTTTAATTATTGTTGACTTGGTTATTTGAATTTTGGCATTTGGTAATTCTGGTTAAATTGGTCACTTTGAATATTGGCATTTTAATTATTTCTATTTCTGGTCCCTCCTAATTTCTGTTACTTTTAAATATGATCCATTTAAATATCGTCATGGTTAAATATTGTCATTTAAATTATGATGTCCTGAGGTTATTTCAGACATGATGATATTTATAGATATGATGTGGTTTTTATGTATGGACATAGGGTAAGGGTGTGTCATTGGTTGGACTTAAACAACTAGGTGATGATGGGGTATTGATACCATTATTTAGAATAAGGCATGTTCCAAATTCCATCGCTGTTAATGGTAAAGTTAGAATAACGTGTTGATTAAATTTATGTTAAAGTTATGATAAGGTATATGTTATTTCGTTTAAGGGAGGCCTTACCTTTTTATATGGTCATTTTCATATGTTTAGTTTTTGTTTTGCTATTTCTTTAATTATCATTATTTGTACTTAGGGTTAAAATTTAAGTATTGCCATGATTTTTGTATTGCAGTTGTAAGGTGGTGTTAATTGTTCTTATATATGGTCATTTAATGTAGCGAGTTAAGCATTGCCATCCTTATAATTACTGATTGATTATGGATCATTTAATTATAGTTATTGTTACACATTGTCCAAATTGAATATGACGTTGAATGGCGATACTGGTCAAATTGGCAATAATAATATTTGTCTTAATTTGCGATGTTAATGAGGGTAGAATCACAAAGTCAATATTTGTTAATCGCCATGGTTATACTTGTTAATAGAAATTATAGTATGGTTTGAATTGAAATGCTAATGATGAAGCATAAACTGCTATGTTAAGGTTAGCTTAATTGCAATGGTTATACTGGTTAATTTCAATAATAATAATTGTTTTAATTCGCAATGTTAATGGTTGTTTAATTGAAGTGTTCGGGCTGAAGTTAAACTGCAAGGTTATTGTTCGTTCAAATTGAATTGTTAACGATAAGGTCTAATTTGCAATTGCAAATATTGATAGGTTATTCTAATGTATGAAGGAAGGGCAAGATAAATTGGAGAATGTAATTGCTCGAGGGTTTATCCTTTATGGTATTTATATCGTTGCTCAATTATGGCGATTAACAGAAATATACAATGCGCTTGTGGTTATTGCTTGCCCCGGAACTAGTGCAAAGTGACTTTAAGCTAAATAATGGGGTTGAGATTTTGGTTCTTACCTTATGACAAGGTCTCCATAGGTTAATAATAATTAATGGAGCAATTGGTCTTGATTGATGTCTTCGGGTCTCAATAGTGGTTGGTCGACTTGAGTCCTCCTGACTTGCATCTCCCGTAGAGGTCATGATTGTCCCTGATTTTGTAGCACTGGGTGGTATTGTATTGCGTAGTATGTCCGTGTCGGGCGGGATATAGACACCTCTTGTATCTTAGTATTTAGGTCTGTGTGTAAATCCGGTGGAGGGAATCCAGTGCCGTATCAAGAGTCTCGGGTTGTTTAAAGGCACAATTCCACTCTTGTGACACACTCTGAGCCGTATCAGTAGTCTCGGGCTGTTTAAAGGCACAGTTCCACTACTGCGACTCTACTGTTGGATTCTTCCATTTTGTGACAGTATTGTACCTAACCCCTGGTGTCCTTTTTTTCTTACAACTGCTAGTTGCACGCCTTATGTCCAGGGGCGTTTATTTCTTATTGTCACTGTGATATGTCAGGTCGTCTTGTTTTGGTTGTCTTACTTGCGTCTGGTTGGTTCGAGTGGTGATGTAGAGTCGAGGGGGTTGTTTCTTCTACACGCGCGCACACACTTTTACAAACAAAAAAAAAAATTTGCACCTGTTGACAGAGTAGTGGTCCTTAAATAGGAGGGTCGTTACATATTCTTTCACTGTCATCAGCTTCTGTCTCAGGTTCTGCATCCTCCTGAACAGGGTAATTTGATAATTCCTCGGGATGAATTTCTCCTTCATCTTCGTGATCATCCTGTCCCATCTTTTAATCTTCTGCTTACCCTTGCAACGTCTGTCATCTTGTAGTTCATCCCACCACAATGTTGCATGTCCTTTCAAGCGTGTGACAGCATGCTTGACTTTCTTGTCTTCTTTGACATCTTCATGGTCGAAGTATGTGTCCAGAGCTCTAATCTAATCTAGAATCTCCTCTGCATCCAAGTTTCCCTCGTAAACTGGAATGTCCATTTTCGCTCTTGCACACATCCTGGCAATAGATTTAATCAAACTCTCGTTTGATGCATCTTCAGCTGCAACTTCTTCTTCACGTTCAACCTCTATTTCACTGTCGGAATCACTTAGATCCCTTGCACTGGTTGTGCGTCTTTGCGCTGTCTCCATGTCTTCGAGTCTTGCTCGGAGATCACACATTTGTCTCTCCATTTCTGGATTTGCCATCTGTCTGCCTCTTCTTCTCTGCACCTCCCTATCCTTTGGATCGGGTGACTGTCTTTCTCTTCTCGGCGGCATGGTGAATTCTCTCCCTTCTCTGCTACAGAAAGAAAAGAATATTTTTGTGCTCTGATACCAAACTGACGTTGTGTATCAGAGTACTCCTTACCTATTATGCCTCCCTCGCCTGAAATATACAGACAAGAATCTGAGGCTCTGATACCAAACTGACGCAACACGCACAGGATCTTCTCTCTCTTGGCCCGAAGAACACTAACCGGTCCTTCTATTTCCCTATCGGGAAATATGCACCCACAAATCTCTTCTCATGATACCCCTCTCTTTACTTATCAGGGAATTGGAACTCGTGACTTCGCGAGTCCAAAGGTCGAGCACTGCACTCTCGAATCCCCGAGGCCCGATACCTCAGTCAACGCTAACCCTTTCCTTTTACCCTGTCGGAATTTTCTTTATCGGGATCTCGACACTCGCGGTGTCGAGCAGCTCGGTTCTCCGACTCCCAAGTCCCGATATGCCAAAACTCCGATGAGTTCATGGCTTTGACCTTTCAACGGTCCTGTCACCTCGTCGGGATTTCAGATTTCGCGGGATCGTGAATCCTGATGCCCAATGTTCGGGACTTCTCACTGCGAAACCCCGATGAAGCGTGCCACCTGTCCTCCACTAGCCGACTCCACTATGGCCCGCACTCTTCTCTTTAGCTATCGGGATATCACGTATCACGATATCGTGATTCTCGTTGCAATAATTTGGAGTTTCGATCTATGAAACCTCGATCCACGATATACGTGTAGATCCAACGACCCTCGTGGTCCTGATCAACAGCTCTGCCCCTCCTGAGATTTTAGCCTTTGAGAATACTTCGTTGTATTTCCCTCACACCTCTACAAGATCTAATGGCACTTGGATTGTCACAAATTCTCCTTGGAAAATACCGACCACCCGTTTCTTCTCAGATGACTTCCGAAAATTGAACCAAGTCTTCCTTCCGTGAAATCTTGTCCGTCTGCGGGGAAACTTGCAACGCTTTCTTGAATATTCATGCACCAACTCACTGCACTGTCCTTCAACAAACTCAACGGCCTACCCTTCCTAAGTTTTCCCATGGTTTTAAGTTCTCAAAAGGAATCCTTACTCGTACTCCTTGCGGAAACCCTTCAACCACGCCTAAGTGTTGAAGTCTTCGACCCTGTGCACACCTGCAGTAGCAGTCTCTCAACGCTTTGCTCAGGTTCGCAACCCTGAAGCTTCACTTGGCCTACGCACTCCTTGCACGGCTCCTGTGCCCAACTGCTCTTTGGGTGAAGGAGAACAAAAGTCTAACTATCTGATCTTCAGAGACGCAACTCTAAATTCTTGTCGACGCACTCCTTGCGGACACTTTCACTGCACTCCTTGCAGGAATCCTTACTCAGACAGAGAAATAATTGAAACTCATTCCTCCTTCCTCTCAGACTTCAAACTCAAACATGAAATCGTATACACAGCATATAAAAGCAAATGTATAACAAGGAAGCAAACATTCATGAGCATATCAACAGCAATACACAGAAAACAACACAAACCATGAATTTGAATCAAAGCTTTCTTCTATTAATTCAAATATMTGTACATGGGTGTTCTTACACAACTCTATGCATGCTCTATGCTCTTCCTTCTCCAGAATAATGTTACAATGCACAATGAGGGTGTCTATATCCCGTTTCCCTCTTGCGCTCTAAAGCTATCAAATCTAGAATTAAATTCTATCTACTTTCATTAACTATCTTAAATTTCGTCTACCTACTAAGGACGAGAGAAATCCGCTCAAGGTCCATTTACAATATACAAGTGGGCTTAATTAAATCTCCTCATTAATGTTCGCACAACAACTCCAAAGTGTTTTCAAAATTTGTGTTGGCTTGTCCAACTGTCCAATTGCTTCCGCGCTGGCTCGCTTGATGTGGGAGATGCTCTTGCATCACAATGTCAGTTAAGGATGTTAGTCCTTGAGATGTTCCTGATTGTTCATAGGAACTATGCCAGGGATCCTTTGAGCCAAAACCTGAGGAAGGGTATTAACCCTACCTTGATTTATAAAGGGTTATATGCACAAATACTCTCTCCTCATAGCTAATTAAATATTTAAGACATAATGATTGGGATTGCTTGTGACTTACATGGGAAACTTTTTTTATGTTGTACTATAATTTTGAGATAAATAATATACAGTTGTGTGAAAAGAGAGAAGCGCATTTAAGGTATCCAATTGTGATAAATCTTACCGGGCATGTGTAGAGACAAAAATACCGAGCATCAAAGAATTTATTACTTTCCATAATTCAGGCATTTTAACTCGAGTTACATGCATTTCAACAACTAATCGTTTAATACAATCATACAAAAGAAACTCTGTGAAAATATGAATAATCTAACAATTACATGAATCAATATTGGTCAAAAGAATGAAATCATTCTCATTCATCGGAGCACCAATTACATTTGAAATACATGTGGGCCAAAAGTTGTTGTTGAAATATTTTATTAATAATTAGAGTACATTACAAATATGGAAGATTGATCAATTACAATGGAGAAGAAATATATATGGGAGTTACAACATAATACAACAAAACATCATTGAATCCCTATCAACCTCCATGGATGTTATCTCTTAATCTGTATTTCTATTGGATTTGGATTGATCTCTCGACTTTTAGGTTCAGAAACTCTTCCCCTCTCTGTCTGTTGATGATGAGCTAATGATATTGATGGATTATTTATAGCTATTCCTTGTAAGAAAACCACTTCTTTCTTCTTGAAACCACCTTAACAATTTATTGATATTGTTTCTTTATCTAATGAAGTTATTTATCTTTCTATTAGAAATTACAAGTAAAGTGAAACAATAGTTTTACTATGGAAAAATTTCCTTTGATTGAAGTATTTTTACCCCCAAAGAAAACTGATCCTAGATCCATCCATATGAACAGGTCCAAAGGATAGAGCTTTTGGGATGGGTACCTTTTCATTATGCAAAATTAATGATTTTTGTGGACTGAAGGAAACATTATCTATTTCCTCTCAACCAAAATCACCTCATTTCATGGCACAACATCGATCCGAACTATGAGTCCTATGCCATCTGTCTCGGTTGGATGTTGTCCATAAAGTGAAATTTCACCTTAGGATAATTTATAGGATAGCCTGTTGTTTCTATTTTTGAACCAATATAAATGAGAGGAGGCCTTCCTCCCCTTTGTGACAACAGTAAACTTTCCACCACATATGAAGCCAAGATGGCCAACACGATTTATTGGGGGAAGAATCCTATGCAGGTGGATCATCATCTATTAAAGAAAATCTCATAAACAAGTATCCAAATAGAGAAGAGATTATTGTGAATGATGGTAGCATGCTTGTGGCCCATTTTCATAGAATTGTGATATGATGGTAGAAACTCAGTCTGATAGAAATCATGATTAATCATATCTGAGCCTAGTACTTAAGATCAAATACTGCGTCCTACAAGATATGGCCAATGATATTGATACTCACCAACTGTATCTTGAAACATAATTATTTTCAATGATTTACTTCAAATTGGACTGATCAGTCATGCCACACAATTATTCTAACCTTTAATGTGTCCTTTATTACATGGGAAAATATGCTAAGATCATGTTTTTTTCATTCTTTTAATAGTATGAGGACATGTGACACTTTAATATTGTCAGCTTCATTGAATTCTGAAAATGCACGAAAATTTGGATGATGTCATTGGTGGTGTCATCAATGTATGACGAAAATGTGGAAAGTGGTCATTCATATATGTGGTTTCCCAGGTGGCATGTATGACATGCCTGATATTGTGTCATTGGTCCTTGTCTCTTCCCATCATCCATGATCACTTCTAAGTGCTTGCGTGGAATATACTGACTAGGAAACAATCATTAGTCGACTATCGAGCCACGTCATATCTAGGTGGATGTTAGGTTGTTCGTGATAGGTCCACCTCCTTCCATCAGTCAATGCCAAGTGGACACATGACCATGTATAGATTTCCAAAATAGTGTCAATGTTATCGCATAGGATTATGCGTGGTTTTCTCACCAAAAAAACCATGTGAAATCAATAAAATGAAGCCACGTAGTGCACTCATAAATGGCCCTTGCATGTACAAATATCATTACATTATAAGCAAGTTGTGGATGTGACGTGCACTATACAACCCAGATCATGTGAGGTGGAACATGCTCAGATCTAAACCATTGATTTCTTTTTGTGGATGAGGTGTGTTGAAATATTGACCCTTAGCGCTTGGTCGCAACCCTTGGTCATTGATATGGGCCCCTCTGACTCGCGCATTATATCCTTAAGGTATATAAACAAAAGGTGAAATAATAGATACATAGGATACTAGATACATGCCAATCTCCATTGATATATTTGGTCAATAAGCGAGTGTTAAGGGGGAATACATCTAATGTGAAATAATATGATTGGGACTTAGGGATTCCAGCAATTTTATGGATGTATAGGACAACAAGTAAGAAGTTGACAGGATAGACACCATTCAGATTAGTATATGGTCAGGAAGTAGTTATGCCTATGGAATTCATTATGTCGAGTCTGTGCATTTCTACGTTGACAGAACTTATTGATTCAGGCGTAGTAGAAAGAATACTGTCATAGCTAGTAGAACTGGAGGAAGACTGTTTTGTCACAAGATTCCATCAACAAGTTCAGAAAGCACATGAGAAATCCTAGCATCAAAGACACACTAAACATAATAATTTCATGATAAGATACGTAGTTTTTCTTTATGATTTTTTTTTTCCACACCCTAGAAAGTTCCAAATACATTGGTTAGGCCCATATGTTATACCATTTGTGACAGGCATGGGTGTTTTTCAATTGCATAAGTTTAATGGGGAAGCTATGAAAGGACTCGTAAAAGGTAGTCAACTGAAACAGTATAGGGACAGTCATGCTTCTACACACTAGATTGACCGCACATAATG
The DNA here is from genome assembly GCA_010110895.2 of Picea sitchensis. Taxonomy (NCBI): domain Eukaryota; kingdom Viridiplantae; phylum Streptophyta; class Pinopsida; order Pinales; family Pinaceae; genus Picea; species Picea sitchensis. The sequence goes on from SNQJ01S0089649.1 coordinate 83,810, forward strand.
TGTACTATAGAACTTGTATAATAGTATTTGTATTATAGAAAGAAAATAAAAAAGAAAATAAAATAAAGAAAAAAGTTTGAGGCAAGAGACACAATGTTGAGGTTACGCATAAGTTATTGTTCAAACAATTAAACTAGTAAGGAGATAAACAAGAAATTTCCATAGAGATGTAGAAAGAGGAAGGAATTGTGCGTAGGAAGGAGGATTGAATTGTGAAAAAGATCTATGCAAAGGATGGGAAAAACATTAAATAACATACATGACGGGAAAAACATCAAAAAACAAACATGGTGGAATGGTAGTGGAGACACGTAGTCATAAATGAAAAATGGAAAGAGGATTTTGATAGGATGTAAAATATATTGTATGATCCGCTAGAGGATACAAAGTTAATGAAGAGTTAGGGAAAGAATTGAATGAGAATGAAAATGTATTAGACTATAAATTTGGGCGTGAAGAAGAATGGAAATGGCTAGAGACAGGCTATAAAAGAAGATGAGGCGTCAACTGGAAAATATTTTTGTTATTTGAGCATTCAAAAAGACAAAAAGAACCGAGTGAGTTTGATAGAGCCGAGCAAGTAAGTTGCAAATGTGAGTTATTTTCAAAGAGATATGGTACTACCAAAGACAAGAGATTCTACATGAGGAACAAGGAAACAACGTAGTAAGAAAGCAATAATGTTGGAGCAGGAAGGATTCTTGAGGATGAAAGAAACATATCCAAGCTTAGCAAACTTTCCCAGAACATGACTACACATAATAAGAGGTCATCAAGATAGTTGAGAAAGAGACAAAAGAAACATAGAAGGATCATAAGAATAACATTAACATGAAGAACAAGCAAAGAAAACTTGTTGCGCAACAAGAACCTAGGTATTGCAGAACTAACTGGCTCGGGATGAACCACATGTGAGTGTTGGGGGATTTTTGGAGCACGAAATTTTGGGACCAGTTTGTGAATCAAACAGTAGCAAAATGTGTCACATCTCAACTAAGGAGAAGTGTATGTGGAATAAAGGAAAACAACTAGCAAATTTTCAGGAGTCAGTGCACGAAAGGAGGAAGTTAGTTAGGAATTTTGGTCCAATTTTGCAATGGGATAAGATCTAATGAAAATGTGTAAATATGTAAAGGGTTTTTGGGTAGAGGATAACTTGAGAGTGAGAATAAGTTAAGTGTGAAGCATTGTATGCACAAACAACTAGTTAAAATGAATTCCTCCCTGCCCTTCATGACTGCAGAAACTTGGTTCCTGCAGTCCCCATAGATATATTGGGTGATACTTCACATGCTTGCGGGTGATGTTGAAAGGGACAATATCTTAAGGGTTTTGTTGGTGAATTAATGTTGAACCCCAATTTTTCCCACTGCGTGCCAACACTTCTCATATGCCTCAAACTAACTTCAAAACAAAAAAATATTCCCTCTAGAAGAAAACTGGTACCTAAAATACACCTTGTATTGTTTAGGTTGTAACTTCCTCATACAAGCTTAGTTCTATGTTCATAATATCTCATTGGAAAAATATCCTTGAGTTCTTTTATTTAATATGTAGTAACAATATGTACTTGGATAGACCCTGTTCTCATGACTTTTGACTACCTGAAAACACCGTTTAGGCCCTCAAAAATTCCTTTCGATTTGAAGACCTAAAAATATTGTAATTTTCCATGGAAAAATAGATTTTTTCCTATTGTAATGGACCATAATTCTAACCCATGACCTCTCGAAACACATTTACACCCGTTTCTCCATCGGGAAGAATCAATTACCTTTTTTCTGGATTTCCTCAACGCTCGTGATCCACAAAACAATCACAATTCTATTGGCTCTTTCTCTTTGCAGATGATTCACCCGAAGGGGTCAACTTAACTCATATTTACGATCCCCCACATTTTGCAACCTACAATCCAATCATATTCCCTCGTGGACTATTCTATGAGGGAATGTCAAGTTACTTTCCATCAATTTCTTCCTGCAAGCTGCAAGCTTAATGACTTCTTCTTTGTAGACATTTTGTCGCTACTACAAAAACATGAAAAGTTGAGGTTTTCCCGCCAACCCACACCCACAAGCCTATGTGGCCTTTCCTTCATAGAAATTCCCATTGTCGTTGAAAACACGAACACAATGTTTTCCCACAATCCCACACCCACAAGCCTATGTGAAACTTTTCTTACGAAAATTCTCCTAGAGTTGCCAAAACATAGACTTAAGGTTTTCTCATGAACCTGCACCCACAAGCCTATGTAGTCTTTCCTTAATGGACATTCCCACGAATGTCAAAAATGAAAACATAAGGTTTTTTCATGAGGCTACACCCATAAGCTTATCCCCTGTGAGCTTACTCTTGCAGACATGACCATATCAATCAATGGTTCCCCGATCAACGGTCAAGGTTCAATCCTATTATCCGATGAACGGTCGGGATCACCCTTAACACTTAACGCAAAATATTGCATCGATGAATTAGAAGTTCCTAATATATATGGATTTGATCTTGGCCATCGATTTCTGAATCACGTGGATCTGGGTTGTCGATTCCTCAACTTCTTCACTCACCATTAAAACATTAGAAATGGACTCCTAGGCCAAAACTAACTCTACGACCTATGGATTAACACCAAGAATCCCCTCTTTGACTGTTGTGAGATGTATCAACTTGCACTACTAAGACAATTGGGGATTTTCTCTATTCTTTCACCATTTCCCCAAATTCGTCATAATGAAACTCTGCAACAATGAATTTATGCTAAAATTGTGTTGGATCTTAGCCCATACATGATCTATGTTGAATATTTAACTCTGATATCAATATGTAACATTCCCCAACTTAACTGAGGAACATTACTACATGGAATATAATATACATGAAAACAAAATATTCTACTATCTCAATTCATGTAGCTTACCATCTATGAATTATACTAAGATTTAACTAGTTTTTTATACCAAATAATTAAATGTATCTATGACATTCTAAATAGACATGAATGCAACTAATAAATCAACACAACAACATATAATTCATTCTCATTCACATAGTAAGAATGCATAGTGGTTAAACTCATAAATTTATTCAGAAAATAGATAAACACTTATATTTTTAAAACACATGTGCAACCAATTGCTCGAGACGGATGCTCCACCCAACTATAGACTTTTTGTTTCAAACATCAATAGCAAGTCACCCCTAAAGTGGGGCTAGGAATCGACAAAACAAGGGTATCTCACACTATCCACTCACAACTTAGTTTTTCCACAACAAAATGGCATTCTCCAACAACTATCTTGATTTCCACCACCTCTCTTCCTCTTAACCTACCCAACCCAAGGAATGTACCTGTTCATTGCTCCCATTCAATCAAGCATCCCATTCGTTTATCAAAATCTCTCTCGAATAGGTAACCAAGAATATCTCTATTGGGAACTCAAATGAAACTCGTTGATAGGAAAAAGTGCGAGGAAAATAATAGAAAACACTTGTTGTTACAATACAACTCACAAGGATTTTGCTCTCGAGGATTAACAACATGGTTATTCAATATTTATCTCCAAAACACTCCAAAAACACTTCATCATGCCCCATAATTCTCCCAACCTTCTTGTTCCATCTCAAGTTTTCTTTTTCCTCGCTCTCTACTTGTTGTTCATGCAAACACATGCATTTCAAAACTATCTTCTTTGGCCATAATTTTTTTTTTTCCCAAGACAGATGATTGCTCACTCTTCCCAATGTTGATTGTACTTTAGTCCCATGCTCCTAAATAACTAGAGGATGTGAATTTCTACACCCACCCTCTTACATGAGTTTAATGATTGGGCTCTTCTACAGTCAAGGAAAAATCATAAGGTTCACCCAAAACAAAAAAATAGAAGGTTCTCCCCAAATGATAATAAAATTCAGAAATATGGGTTTGGACTAATACCCATAAATCATTTCCCTTTGGGCCCCTCTTAGACACTGTCTTCTCTTGTTGACTAATCATCCTCCATGTCTGTCCATATCGCCCAATAGTTATAGCGGGGATCTTGTACACGAGGACCATAGGTGGATTTTTACTCCATCTCCTACTCTTAATATAAAAATGAAAGCAATAATTATCATCTCATCATAAATAATAATGAAGTACATACTAACATGGGGTCTCCACTCAGTGAACCTATGGCATAGAATGTGCATGGTGGGATATTAAAGAATACCTCTAACTTCACTAGATATTGATAAATACCTCACAAAATTCTTTTGTTGAGCCCCCTTCCCAATACATCTTTCCAATAAAAAAATCCCTATTTACAAGATCGATTTATATACTCTCAAATACCTATAAACCCCTCCATACACCACACAATCCTCCCAAAATGCCTACAATATACTATGTCCATTTTTCACAATTTTAAAACTCCATCTATAAATGAATGTGATAAAATGTACATATCCTTATAATAATATCACATCATGAAATACCATCATAAATATAAATTAACTCGAAAAAATGGCAATAACCCAGTGTATTTTCAAAAACGTAAGACTACATAATACCACAAAATCTTGATAATCAACATAACACATAGCACATATAGAACAAAATAAAACATCATAAGCACTCCTATCATGATAAACCAATTGAAAACATAACATCCACTGAAATAATACTCATAATAATATGAGTATCCAAATATCAAATCTAGTTCCATAAGATGTCCATAAAAACACCCATCTAGTATATATGATCTATTTTGGCTAAGTTCATCATTGCATACATTAATTTTATTTGAAAAGATATGGAAAATCACTACGCATAATCTTTGCATCCTGCCAAGGTAGTAGATCTTGGATTGCATGGTTCTCACTTGACATTAACGTGATCAATCACCCGACTCCTGAGTAGAGAAATCTTTAACATCGATAACTCCTTCGTGAGAAACCTGCAATCGCTCAAATTTCAGCACATATGAAAGATCACGAAGATAATGCCCTGGTACAATAATATGGAGTACATTATGCATCTTTGGTTTATAAATTTGTATTTATAGAGAATTGATGTGACTTAGTTTAAATCATTCCCATTTTTTTCCTTTTTCTCAAGTTTTATTTTTAGCTGTTTCCTTCTTGGAATAACTTGGGTAACAAAAGTAAGATATTCTTATTCTTTTATAATTTTACAGTCTAAAATGAAGTCTTTAATGGAACAAAATCCTCTAACATTTGCTTGTTAAAAGAAATTTTAACATAGTTGAAGAATGAATTTAAACAAGGATATATATGCGTAAGAATATAGTCAATTTTAGTCAAACTATCAAAATACAATTGACTTCCAATATTGACAGACTCAAAGCATCAAAGTAAATAAATAAATAATACAGGAATTCTGAGAGATATACTAAGTGCAATACTTCAACACCAAATAAGTGCAATGCTTCATATAGAAAGATAAAGAATAATATTGAAAGATACATACCTTTCCAAAGAACCCTGAGCGAGCATCCAATGATTGAATTCCTATGCCACGGTGCTTCTTCTTAGTTCTACAAATCCTTTCCTCCTTTATATCAGTTGGAATCTCTTCTATTTCTGTACAGTGGTCTACAATATTTACCTGTTGATTCTCCAGTAGATCAGTATTGAAAGTGGGCATATAAATGTTACCGTCATACTTCTGCACGGAATCATGTGTGTCCCACATATACTCTTTCTCAATTGGACTCTCCGCAGAAGTGCTATTGTCTCCTATATCATTTTTACAATTCCACCATCTAAATTTAGGAACTTCTAGAGTGGGTAGTACCAGATTGCCTGCTTCCTTTAATCTAGTTTCCGGTAAGTGTTCAGGAAATGGCCAACATTTACTCTTATCAACTTTACGAATTGTTGCAACATAGCCACTGCATGAACAAAACAAAAAGCAAGTAAGACATATTACTGAAACTCGAAAATGAACTACTGAGCATGATATTGATTACTGCTTTTTATGTATGCGAAAGCAATACTGAGTTAAATCCAGCAAATTAGCAGATATTTTCTGTAGACATCATAGTTATAGGATATAAGCATAATATAAGAACAGTTCCAAGCATGAGCATTATACACGTATATTTTAGAAGCTCATGCTAAGACTAATAACGAACGAAGAATATATTTGTTATATTCTTACCGAATACTGAAATGCTCGCATGGTATGCTTTTGATAGGAATACTTTTATCAGCTAAACCTTTGCCCATCTCCTGTTCGTTTTCATCTACTAAACCTTTGCCCATCTCCTGTTCGTTTTCATCTACAGCCTGTGGAAAGAGATTTTATACAAGTTGTTACTCAGAAATATCGACCATGTTGGATAGAACCCTTTAATAGACAGATTGATTACACAAGCCAAAATCGAGAGCATTACCCAGCTCCACACCACAAAATAGAGAAAAATATTGTTGGTTCCATAAAAGCGATATGCATTCAACAAAGGAATGAAAGAGTATTCATGAACTTCTACCACAAATCCAGAACACCTAGAAGGCATTTCTTTGAGAAATCCAGCATCACTGCTAAATGTTATCCCAGCTACATTACAATCACGGATTCTATCTTTCACTGATGTATTCGAAAGACCAGAGGATTGCCTCCACAACGACCGTTTTAGAACTCCACGGAAATTAAGCCGGACTCTTCAATATTAAATTCCACAACGTATCGACTCTCGAGGAATGCGCAGAAACTGAAAGTCAGATCAATAAATTCCTAAATGAAGACCATATTCGGCCAAGCACATCACTGTGCAAATCCCATTCACTATCCCGAAGAAAGAACAAGAGTGGCAGTTGGTAAAATATTACAGGGCATTCAGTGAGATTACAATCTAGAATATATATCGATTGCCTCGGATACAGGATTTACTCAGTCACCTTCATGGTGCCAAATACTTCATTAAAATGGACCTTACAACCAAAATGGATCCCCAAGACACCTGGAAAATGACATTCAAGACTACGTTAGACTTGTATGAAAAGTCAGTAATGCCATTCGGACTGACGGTCATGCCAGCGACGTTCATGCGGTTAGACTTGTATGTTCAAAACAGGTTTTCAGTCTATGCTCAGAACACGTTTTCAGTTACCGAGTATGCAAGAGGCAATCGAATAGAGGGTAGCCATCGAATAGCTTTCCAAGTGCTGAGAGGCCAAATTTAGGTACAATATTGATTAGAAAGAGTTGTACACTCTAGTCCAAGTGCTGAAATAATGGCGGCATTATCGTCTGGGCAAGAAAACAATTGAATTTGGAGCTACATAAAATAAAGAATAAAGCTCAAAAACGAGGACGTATACCTTTTCAAAGGACAGTGAGCGATAATCCAAGGAATGAATTCCTGTGCCGTGGTGCTCATCTTTTCGCTCAATCGAAATCTCTTCTATTTCTGTACCTTGGTCTACCATATTTTCCTTCTGAACGGAGACGGTCGGATGCCGCGGATAATCCAACAGCCCCCAAAACGAACAAACCCTAATAGCTAGCGTTTGATATCGCTTATAGGGTTTGTTGTACTCTCCTCTCCTTTTATACCGAAAGATAAAACACAATTGCCCTAGTCGGATAAGTATAACATTTTTTGCTGTATATTTATG
>SNQJ01S0089650.1:5111-18487 GCA_010110895.2 Picea sitchensis
CACCCCCCCCCCCAGTAAAAAAAATGGTGTTGTTATTGGTGCCAATTTTCAATTTTGGGGTGGATTTTAGGGTTTTTATTGGAAAAATTACAAGTTTTCTAAGGAAATTGTTGCAAAAATGATAATTTTGAGTCTGAAAAAATGGGTTCTATTGGTAGCACCACTGTTCGATTTAGAGGTTTAGTTGGTGGTTTTTTACCACCCAAAATGGGTTTTTAGAGGTAGTGTTCTAGTTTTGAGGTCAGATTTCGCATTAAGTTAGTAACTATGTTGATTATGGAATTTTGTTTTTATATGTATATTGTTTTAACTAATATGAAAACCTAGGAATATTATCCATATTTTCCTTCCACCTGTCTACCCAATGGGTATAAGAGATATTCCAGAGTGTGGTGAGCGAAAAAGAAACACGTCTTTGAACAGTATAAAAAACCCCATTTAGATAATTCACATGCCACATCATAGGATAAAATGTAGCATCTGATACTGTAACATCCCGCTTTGGCGCACTGAGCAAACTTATTCTTTGAGGACACTTTCTTGCAAGTGATCTAGATTATTATGCTATTAAAACTTTTGATTTTGATTATGAGGCATTATTGGATGATGACATGTTGTTTTTCCATCTCGACATAGACAAGTGCTATTGACTTGGTTTTTACTAAGTGTGCAGGATTTTGGACCTCGAGGATGCGCAGGCATCAAGGAACCCCTTGGACTCCAGATCGAGTCAGGGAGTGTTCCATTGGGGTTTGATTGTTTTACTATGATATTAGTGCATCTTACTGGATGATATGATATGGATATGTTCTGACATGATTTGTTGATGATGCAGTCTAACGATATCTTGCCAACCAGACTCACATATGGAGTAAAGGGGTCACGCATGACTACCGGAGATGTTGAGGGAGAGGTGTGGACAACATCCCTACCACAACCTACTGGCACTCTCGCCGTGGCTCGAACTATAGGTTAACGATTACCTAGTTCGAGAGGACCCACGATGCTGTGAGGGCAGACTGCGACAGTCGCTCATGATGATTCTGAGGGGCACACAATAAGGTGGGGGAATTATTCCTTAGAAGCCCTTAGTCTCCCACAAGTTCACCTGGTGGAGTGTTGACTCCAGGGGTTTTTGATGTCTACCAAGTCATTCAAGAGGCGAGTGGCACCCTTGGAGCATGTAGTGCGTCCTGAAGGGCACATCGTGCAAGGGAACAAATGAGGCGAGTGGCACGCTTGGAGCACCTAGTGCGTCCTGAAGGGCACGTCGCGTTGTTGGTGATAGAGGAATGAACCTAGATGGCCTTAGGATGAATAATAGGTTAAGTAATTTTTAAAACAATTTCCCTAATTAAATGTCGCCCAGTACAAAATTTAAGGTCTAAGTCTAAATTATGCTAGTGGTAAAATTTTGTCTACCTTTAAAAAAAATAAAAAAAATAATAATAATAATTAAAATAAAAACAACTTAAATAATAATTATGATTTTTGTAAAATCTTGTAACATGAAGGGAGTAAGAAATTTAAATTATTCATAAAAAAAATAAAAAATATGTTGGAATTAATTGTTTTATCTTTTTGATAATTTAAAAGATACTAATTAATTGATAAAAGGGAAAAAGGGTTAAAATTCCACACCTGCCTTTTTGAGTTCTAATTAAAAAGGGGAAAGAGGGAAAATCTAAAATTTTAGGAAACTAGGAAAAGAGGTAACCATTAAAAGGGAAAAAGGGGAACTTAAGGGAAAAAGCGAAAGGTCAAACTTAGTAAAGCATCCCCCATTTAAGAGATTTCTAATTTAAACTGAACAAGCCATTTAATAAAAAAGAAAGTTATTAAAACTTGTAAGAGATTTTGGGGACACCTAGGAGTGATTCTAGGAGTAACTCTAGCTGGGTGAGGGAAATAAAGATAATTAATTAATTAAAGAAGTTAATTTATGAGGAAGGAAGGGGATGGGTGACACTTGTACAGGGAGGAATTTTTAGGAAATTAATTATAAAAACTTAACTAAAAGAGATTTTTTGGAAAGTAAGGAACCAAAAAACTCTATATAATGAAGGGAGGTGATGGAGGTTGGATGATATTTTGTTTGCGTAATGTTACGCTGTAGAAATATTCACTTGAATAACTTAACTTGTAGGAGTTGGGATAGCCAACTCGATGAGGAGTGGTAGCTCAACACTGTGAGGCAAGTTGGGAGCTAGTCCAAATCTATGGACAGGAGTGTGTGGCCTCTTTGCGGCTTGGGGGATAAGGGGGAAGAAGAGTACCCCTAGCATTGTCTGGGAGGTACCATTGAAGTCTCGATGATCGGTGAGCGGGAGTTTCACGGAGCGCATGGAATTCATTCAGAGCGAGAGATCAGGCAACAATACACTCTCTTCATTTTTGTATGGTAGAATGTATTAGGACTTATGCTTGGATCTACTTATTTAATGGAAAAGTAAATGATGTTTTCTTTTTAAATTAGTGACTGCAACTTTCCTTAGCCTAGCTCAATGGTTGTTGACTCCCACGACCTTCGTTTTACCGCATGTCGTGACCACCTTATGTGTTGATTTTGACCCTGAGGTTGTTTAGCCTTTGTCCATAGCTCACCAGTCCTCGCCTAAGCAATCAGCTAGGACCTTGATCTACGGTCATCGCCTTAGCGTTTAAATACCTATGGATCTCAACACCCTGCTTTTCTGTGTGACGATGGTGAAGCGAAGGATGAACCCATCCACCGTCTACCTCTGTTGTTGTTCTTGGCAGTTGTTGTCCTACGCCTTCTTGTGATTGAATATCTCTACGTTATTCCAATCATTTCTAGGCAATTTAGTCCGCGTTGATACAACTCTTGGTGAATTTACTGGGTGGTTTTGTGTCTTTTACTTTGGTCTGCCTAGTAACCCTGCCTTTTATTCTTATTTCTGGAAACTCAAATATGTGTTGTGATCCTTCCTTGTAAACTGAACTTCGTTCTATTATATATATGGAATTTATTCATGGTATCACCACACCCCAATTCACAAAATGGACTCTGTGTTTTTATTTTATTTTCTTGATATTTCAGCTCTGTTCTCATGTACTCCCTGGTGATCACTTTTTGAGTTTTATCACCTTTAATGAAATTTTACCCGACCATTTTTTGGGTGTTTTCCTGGTTAGGGTAGCGTATTTACCTAATGCTTGTGGTGTTAAACTCAACAGACTCTTTATTAGTTGACCTAATTTCGATGGTGTGATGGGATTTGGGAACTCGTTCTAGTTTCGTGAAGTTTAAATTCGTTAAAGATGGGTGATGATAAATTTGTTCCAGTTGGGTTCCAGCACATAATATTCTGATTTACTGTTTTAAAACCATATTAATTCAAGATTTGAAATTGCAAAGGGAATTTGAACTTCACCTTATAATCGATTGAGCTGACTTATGTGCCTCGTGAAAATACAAAAGATTCCAGAAATGTGGAACGCGTGTAGAGTTCCTTGGGTATGGTGAAGTTCTCAATGCACGCAGTAATGAATGGCAATCATGTACTCTGTCATGAGCGTGGTTTCTCCTTCTTTGGAAGTTTTTTTTTAAAAATTTCTTTGTGATTTCAGTCTTCCTTCCTCGGTGGTCTACAGTTTCATTTCTCCAGTTGTTGGACCAGATGCCTATTGACTCCAGTTCGTAACGTCTCCGAGTCTTTAAAAACTCCATGATACAGTAAGGTCGAGCCATAGCTAGAAGGTTAGTGCCAGTAAAAGTTGCATCATATCCTTGAACCGATTTGTACCTTAGTTATTTTAGATGAAGCACTACAGCTGCCAATGCAGATTCTCTAAAGGACAACCTCAAATTCTAGCCTTTCCAGCCTTGGGCAGCCCTTCGAAAACTTGAGAATACCTTGGTCGGTATCACCAGCAAAACCGAGAAGCGTCCACCTGAATTTAGTGCTGTACTCACCAAATTAAGAAAGACATGAATCCGTCGACCCTCCAGGCCCTACATAAAATGCAAACCTATTCAGTTTTTGGCATCCACGTAGCAGAGCCATGACTCCTTGTCCAGTGGTATTTCAGTGATGTGATCTCCTTTATCTAACAAGACCAACCATAAATCCTTGAGGTTTTTGAAACAACTTCTAACCCTTGTCTCCAATCACATTTCTAACCTCTTATAAACAAATCATTCCACTATTAAACTTCAACGTCTTGTCCAAAAATGAAAATTGTGAGGTTAATGGAATAGTTGATTTATTGATGTCAAGCGTGCCTTAATTGCTTGAAAAACAACCGACAATAACAACATTATAATAATAACCAATTTAGATAGTAATATGCTATTGGTTCTAACTGGACAGCAAGAACTGGAGCTTAAGCTAAACAAATTGCTCAAGATTTGAAGACTATTTCCGTAGGTACTGTTTTCAATTACTCGCTGCAGCTATCAGGATCTTGCTTGGAGTTTTTAGTATGTACATTCAAATGTCTTTGAATGACAAGTTTAATGACCGATCTGGCCAAGATGTTTTACTAAATTCGCATCAGGTGAATGGATCATTAAAACAACATCGATTTTCTAGTTATATGACAAGGATATTCAGAATTTTGTCTTGGACTCTTTCAGATCTGTTCTTAGGAGGCTATTTTGCAGTCATTCTGCCTGTGTCTGTCTGTGTAAGTAATAAGTACAATCTTAGCTGGAACCTTCAACATGATATTGAAGTCATTCAATTTATTTCAAACGATTTAAATGCTAGAGCGCTTCAAATCTACTTGTATGCAGGATAGTCTATATTTTAGTTGAGAGTAATATCAATGGCATGAATCTTTTAGTGTGTTTAAATTATATTTATCCAGCAAAAGGAATACACTGCATTAAGCCTGAGTTTAGTAATAGTAGAATTATTATATTAATTATATTATGGTATGGAAGTTTATTCAAGCACTTCAAAAGTTTATTCAAGCACTTCAGCTAGACAACATATTGGCCATCTATTTGTTAATAATGTTTGACTATAGCATTGTACCTTTATATTTTAATGATTGTCATATATTGATAATAGCTAAATTAGTGATTAATTTTAGACTTGCTAAATTAGATTGCATTAATGTTAATTATATTTATAATTAATGACCTAATTATAGTTTGGACCTGCTAACTTAGATTCGTAAATAATGTTAAAATTAGAGTGTAATTATTGACTAATTTTAGACTTGATTAATGGTTGGGTTTTAAGGCTAATTTAGATTGTACCTTAATGTCTTAATTATTTTTAGACATGTTAAGTGGACTCCTGATAGATAATTAAATTAGACTGCATTTATTGACTATCTTGACTCGACGATTAATCAGGATATTGGCAAAGTCGTTTTTAGCTCGCACTTCCTATTAAGGGTGCGATTGTTCATTTTAATTAATGTTGTACTGGGTTGTAAACATTTAATGTGCTTGGTATGCTTGTGTCGGGAAGGATGTAGATGCCTCCTTGTTCCTTAGAATAGTTGCCAGCCCTGAGACCTTAAATGGTCAAAATCGATGGGAACCTAGGCTTGAGCATTGCTTATGTGTCCTGCAGGTCCTAACCATTGTAGGGTAAGACAAACAAGTAGTCATTCTTATTTTTGTCGGTTGAATGTCGTACGTCACTTCCAGGTTCTTGATGTTCTTTTATGGTTGGTCATCATGTTGTTGTCATGTGAGTTGCATGTGTTGGTTCGTATTCGTGTTGCGATGATGAGTATAATGTCATTATTACCTTCCTACACACACATAAAAAATAAAATAAAGGGTACTTTTACCGGTTGTAAAGCGTAGGAGTCATACTAGATGGGGTTGTCACAGATACGAGAGGTACTTATTCACATTCCCCTTGATGGAGGTGGGGAGAAGGACTTGGCGTTGGAAATATCGAACCCATTTGCGGGATTAAACAACCTCCATGAATTAGAAAATTTATACATAAATATAAGTACAATATTGTTGGGTGGATTGATGTTAGAAAGAAGAAAGAAAAATTAGATCCACATAAGAAAAACCACAGTACTCAATGACCATACATTTTCTCTCTTTTTTCAGTTACATAGTCAAGTTGTGCTAGTTTAAAACACTTTTCTCCATTTCTCAAGTATATAATCAAACTGTACTAGTTTGTAACACTCTTCTTTGTTTCTCAATTAGAAAATTAGATATGCTAGTTTGTAATATTATTTACATTTTTATGAATAAAAAGTTACTTACATTTTTTTTTTCTCAATTAGAGAATTAGATATGCTAGTTTGTATTATTATTTACATTTTTAAAGTGACTTACAAAAAATATGATAGTAACTTTTATGTAATTTCATATTGAATCTTCAATTATAAAATAATTTGAACTAAGTTTATTTAACTAAATTATGAGTATATAAGTACAAATCAAAATGTTTAATCATATGTGTTTCCTTTATACAATTCATATGTTTATATTTAAAAGGAAAATATTGTATGACTTAAGCTACTTGGGTCTCAACAATTTTAAAAGTCATTAACTAATAAAATAATTTTATTTAAAAGATAATAAAATTATACAAATCTAAATTTAAATGTTTTTAAAAAACATAATCAAATTGAATATGAACAAATATTTATAATTAATAATCTAAATTTAAATAATTTTAAAAAACATAACCAAATATTTTAAATTGAATATGAAAAAATATTTACGATTAATATTTTAAGATTGATAATTTAAAAAAAAAATCAAAAATTAGAAAATATCCAAACATTTAAAAAAAAAAATTGAAATTTGGTTAAAATAATATTATTTTATAAACAATTGTTACCTTGTCCATCGAAAACAAGAAGAGGCCATCTAAAGTTTGGCCCTTTGGACCTTACAAATAACATTATTGGTGGGAAAATGTTGATTTGGCTCAAGAAAATTGATACAAAGGATGAATCCTTTCTAAAATACATTCTTACATGTTTTTGTATTTGGATGTGTAAGTTTTAAACGTTTTACAATAATGTTGTGCACACAAAGATTCTTAAAATAGAAAGGAAAATAATTACAATCACATATACATAGAGATCTACCCTCCATGGTATTTTAGCTACTCCTTTCGATTATGATATGTTTATTTACAATGACCTACAATCCTCACAATTATTTCTTCTAATAATTTTTGACATGTTTTTCTTTATTTTTTATTATTGATTAACTATTAAGATCGTTATTCTTCAATTTGTACTTTAGAGTAGTGTGTACTTAATCACCATGGAAAATAATTACACACCATTTAATGAAAGTGGTCAAAATTTCTCAAACTTGAATCACTCGACACCATACACTAGCCTCTAAGTTGTTTTGTAGACAAAATGCCAATCTTTGAAATTCACCACTAAAAAAAGAATGCCAACCACTTGTCATCCACAATTGGGTTGGGTTGGTTTAAATTATGACGTGTTGATTTTCATCTACCTACAATGGTCACAATTTTATGCTACTTACAGTGGTCATGGTTTTATTTTTTAAGACACTTTGGCATGTTCTCAATTTTCATTGTCTCACTAGTAGATTTCATCATGTTATCGTAGATTTCGTCATGATTTTTTTATATTTTAGCTAATCCTTATTAATAGTGTATAAACAAGTTACATCAACTACAAACTAGAGTTAATCACTACATATAAAATTGTGTGTGATTATAAAAAATTGAGAGAAATAACATCACATATAAGAATACAATGTTATATGACTAACCTAACCTACTACTAGACTAAAAATATGACATTAATATATATAGGCGCAACATCATAGAAACACAAAAGTTAGAGAGCTAACAAGGTCTCTAAGGGATAGAATTAGACTTAAGAGGATTTTTTTTCCATGAATTTCTATTTCAAACATTAGTCCAATCGGTAAAGCTGTTATGAGTTGGTGGTTTTGTAATAAGGATTAAATTTACATAAGGAATTGTAGGCTCAAATTAATCTAGATTGATAATGACATCCATTTTTAATGTTTGAATTGACTTATGGATGGAGTGATTTTACCTCTTCTTAAAATAATTCTTCGGAAAATATTTTTCTTGACATTTCACATGAATTTCGATAGAATATACTAACTAGATCCAAAAAACAATGACATGAAATATGGTACTACACATATAATATATTATCAAGAAAAAAACAAGCTACATGAAATTTCGACATTTGAACAAAAATTTACAAGTTAAATGAGTACATCAATAAAAAAACATACTAACCTTGCAAGTTCAAAATCTGAGGTATGTAGATTGAGAAATTGATTTTTTCAATCGGTAGGAGATGAAAAAATAAACAGTTCAAACAAAAGCCACGAATAGTGTCACAACTATAGAAGTTGTGTCGCAAAGTCTCTTAAAGTCAGGTATATATAGATCAACTAATCAACTAGCCGTTAGCAGATGCTTTTTGAGATAGGAAAAAATTTCATGGCAATAGCGACAGATTTTTGTGGCAATAATGACGAAGTTTTGTGGCAATAGAGATGAAAATCCCGCCCAAGTTAAAAAACCTATTCGTGGAAATATCGACGAACTTTCATGGAAATATCGACGAAAATAATGCCCTATTTAAAAAAAAAACATGAAAATAATGGAAACGTGAAAACATTTCGTGGAATAATCCGCACATATGTAGTAGTGTAGGGATATGAATATTTTGAGAGATTTAACGAGATATTGTGTAAAAAGTCGTAGAGATGGTTTCAACCAACCATCTAATTATGTAATAGTTTCTATGGTCACCTATGATTATAAAAGGGACCATTTGTACACAAATTAATAAAAATGAATGGTTTGATAATAAAATCCCCCCCTAAGGGGGAATTAGAGCATATTTCCCATCCCTTGCTTTGCATAGAATATAGTAGGTATGTTTTTATTTCCAATGTGACTCTCATGTTATAAATAATACAAGAGTGGCATATTCATACTTTTAATGAGCCTAGGTTTTCCAAAGATAGAGGGAATAAATCCTTATAGATCCAAGAAGATCTTTGTTTTCCCAATATTTTAGGGAAACTATTTATTACAAAGATTTAGATGTTGGATGGGGATATTTAGTATCTTCAAATATTTGTGAGGTCCCTTATAGGGGAAACACTCTATTTTAATATCAAGTCCATGTATTTATTTTCCTTATTAAAATACTATATTCATAGGAGTAATGGTATCCCACCAAGTCACCATATTTTTTTCTATGAAGGAACATAACTTCTAGATAGTAATTATTCTCATAGATTATGAAATCCAAAAGGATGATACTATGTATTTTTTTATCAACCATATTAGAGGATCCCTACACATTAGTGTGACCTCCTCCTCCGATCCCTTCTACTTCAATAATGTAGCGAAGACTGTGCACTCAACTCCTTCAAAGGAAAAAACATCCCTTAATACAATGTGCATAGCTTGGGACCTCCAGTTAGTGAACATACGACATAACACGTGCATTTTTTGGATATTAAAAAATACCGCTAATTTCACTAGATAATGAAAAATACCTCCCAAAATCCTTTTGTTAAACCCCCTTCCAATACATATTTCTAATAGAAAAAACCATATTTTCACTAGACGGGGCCCCTTCTCATACCCCTGAATACCTATAAAAAACTTCATACTGCACATCCTCCCGTAATATCTATAATTTATTGATCCTATTTTTCATAATTTAAAAACCCCCTTTATGAATGAACATGATAAGATATTGATCAACAAGGTAATCCTTTGTTCTGCATAGTACATAAATTATATGACATTCTAGTGTTAGAAGTGGAAGATATAATGGTCCATTGTAATGACATATTATACAACATAGGTTCCATCATATATCATTTCAATGGGATTTATCCATGTGCATCAAATATTTCTAGGTGGTTGAGCTAGAATTATAATACTTATTGCGAGCTCCTCCTCTACTCCATGGGATTATTCATTATTAATTTTAAAGTTGTGAATGATCATTAGATAGTTTTTGATGAAGCGATATTGTTGTGGGGAAGGGTGAGCCTCTACTTTCAACAATTTTTCCCATAGTTCGATCCAAGATCTATGACTATCACAATATCCCTAGTCTAAGTAATACTTCCAAATATTCCTGTCCACTTGTGGTTTGAGTATAATTTTGTAGGTATTGGAAATACTTTGATATGATTTATTAAATTAAATGTAGATTAGATTTCTCATGGTCTTATCACCTATGCATGGAACTCAACCTCAATGGGGGTTTATCTAACAAGATACTCATAGAATGGGTTGATCTTACCTTTCCCAATTATTATATTAAAATTTTTACCAACTTGATGAGAAACATTGAGAGTTCTCATTTTTTAAGAGGTTGAATTTAGCTCTTGTTTTTACCTCAATTTCGAAAAGTGGCACTATCTGTAGTACCCCTTTTTTATTTTGACATCAAAATTACAAAATTTTGCAACTATGGCCTTAAAATTATTGTAATGTTTCTAACAAAACCATTAAAAAAACCAATCACCCCCCCCCCCAAAAAANATCCCCCCCCCCCCCAAAAAAAAACTAAATTGTGTGGGAAATTCCTAGAATCAACCTTGCACCACACCCTTCTAAATCTCATCATCCTACCTATCCATGCATCTTTCCCCCTCCCTCCACCTGCTGCTAGTCCCTAAAGGAGTGGTGTTGAGTTGGTAGTGGGTGGAGGCGGAGAAGGGGTGCCTCTAGTCCCTAAATGAGTGGTGATGAGTTGGAAGGGGAGGGTATTTCTGGAATCAAAATTTCACCCTACCCCCTCACCCCTTTGACCCTCCTTCCTTCTTTTCCCTCATGCTCGCCCCCTAAAGGGATGGCCATCGCTCCTTTGGGGGTCGGTTGTGGGAGTAGTAGGAGGTAGGGTGAGGGGGTTGGATTAGGTGTGTGCGGGGTGATTATGCAAATTACCACGCTCCCCAAAGGTTGTCTTTTGTATTTCTAATATTTTTTTCGTTTATTTTTTTCAATTTTTGTTTTTTATTTAAATGCTTTTTTTTTTTAATTTCATTTTTGATGTAGTTTTTAATTTTCATTTCTTTTAAGTTTAAGTTTTTAAAATTTTTGTTTATTTTATTTTAATCCAAATATTTATTTTTAAGAAAAAAATTGAAATGATGGTAGGAACAAGTTTTCTCTCTCTCCTTCTATGGGGATAATCCTCGGGTTTATTTTTAGTTTTTTTTTCACTCATAAGGTTTTTAAGGTCATCCTCTAATGATGGCAACACCCTCTACCTCACAACCCACACGTCAGAAGGTCGGCGTGCACATAGGATATTTCCTTTTCCCACGGCCCGAAGAACTCAAAACGACTCTTCTATTTCCGTATCGGGAAAATTGCACCCACATAAACTCTCACGGGATCCCCTCTTTACACTCGGGAGATTGGAATTCGCAACTTCGCGAATCCAGTGGTCAGGTGTTCGGCTCTCGAATCCCTGAAACCTGACACAGTCAACACTGACCCTTCTCTTTCCTTTACCCTTTCAGGATTTTCTCTATCGCGATTTCAGCACTCACGATGTCGAAAACCTTGTCTCTTCAACTCCTGAATCCCGATATGCTGAAACTCCAATACACTTCGTGAGTTTGACTTTTCAACTCCTCATCACCTCGTCGGGATTTCAGACTTCACAATATCACGAATCCTAATGCAGATGTTTCGGGACTTCACTCCATGAACCTCTAAAACAACGTGCCACCTGTCCACCTCGCCGACTCCTCTGTGGCCCCACAAATCCTCTTGTTCCTCGAGACTCCTGATATCCCAACTGCCGAGGTCCCGATATCCTGATGTACCAATGCCTTTCGGGACTTCCTCTTTTGTTCTGCTGTATGAGGGCTTAACTCCCTCGCAACCCCTGACAGATCTAATGGCTGTTGGGTTCTCCGCTCAAGATCTGATGGCTCAGATCATTTCTTCTGTGCGCTTCTCCTATGTTTCCTTCTGGACGTTCCTCCCAGTCTTGGAAGAATTCCAAGTGTTCCAAAGGTCTCAACCTTTGCCCTCTTTCTTTTCTTCTACGAACTCTTTGACTTTGAGCTTCGTCGCGCGCATGAAAATGATGTCCCTCCTGAGCTTATCCTTCGTTTCAAATCCTCGAAGGATTCTTCAACTCTTGCGCCTTTACATAGTATTCATGTGCACACAAGGGTTCTATCCACCCTAATCTTTCCTGTAGCTTCGACCTCCAAGGAAAACTTGCCTCTTTTTTCTTTCTTTCTCCCTCAGATGGAGAATTTGGATGCCCTCGTGGCTATCCTTCCCTCAAGCAACCTCTTGATGAGACTTTCAGGGTGTTCAACAACCCTGTGAAAGGTCCTTCTCCTTGTATTCTTCCTAAAATCTGCAGAACTCAAAGAGTTCTATTCTCATGTGCCTATCTGCGCATCTACTCGATGACCACCTGGCAGAGTATCTTATTACATAATGCTCAACAGTTCTGTACTCTTCTATACACCTTATGCCCCTACTCAATGCCCTCCTAGAAGAGCTCTCAGAATCCTTAGTGATTCTATTTCTTCAGTGAACTCTTCAGCAAAGTTCTTCGTTTGTGCACTCTTGGCTGATGCAGGAGAATCACCAACATCAAGCGAGCCAGCGCGGAGACAACAGACAGCTAGAAAAGCGCCCAGGCACAAATTTTGAAATCATCTTGAAGTTGTTGCACGATCTTAAATGAGCCATTAATAAGAAGCACACTTGTAAAATGTAAATGAACCTTGAGCAATTTCCTCTCGTCCTTAGTAGGTAGAATGCATTTAAAGTAGTTAATGCAAGTAGGTAGAATTGAATGTGTAGATTAGACATTTTTAGAGCACAAGAGGGAAATGGGATATAGACACCCTCATTGTGTATTGTAACATAATTGGAAGAAGAGCATAGAGGAGAATGCAGAACCTGAGACAGAAACTGATGACAGTGAAAGAATACACTGAATAATTCTATAAGTTGAACATAAGGGCAGGTCATTGGGAGAGCGATGATGAAATTTTTTCCAGATACATGAATGGCCTGAGATATGATATTCAGGATGAGATGAGCATGGTAACCATCTGAACGGTGGAAGATGCTTATCATATGGCTCTAAAAGATGAAGAGAAGCTAAGCCGAAAGCAGAGTCAGAGAGGTCGAGGTAGAAGTTAGCCCAGAGGCAAATTAGTTGCCCAGGAAAAATATCAGAAGCCCAAGGAGGACTGGAAGAAACCTCAGACTCGAACTGAGAGAGGTGGAACCTCACAGCGAGGGAAATATGATGAGCAAAGAGGATAGCATACTGAACAGAGAGGAGATTATGTTGACAATAACACTTTTCCTCGTACTAGAGGTAGAGGAAGAGGAAGAGGTGGAGTAATAACATGCTTCACATGTGGA
>SNQJ01S0089650.1:19549-35864 GCA_010110895.2 Picea sitchensis
GCAGAAGCAAGGAGACAAAAGCTCAACGGAGGATCTACACCAACCGTCGATAAAAAGGTTAGTTGGTTCTTCCCTTGTTTGCTTGTGAAAAAGGGTTTTAGGTTTGGGTAGAAGGTTAAAAGTAAGCTTAAGAAGGGTCATGATCTGCATGCAAGTTTAAATCCCTAGTTTGCTAGTCCGTAGGGTAGAATACCCCACAACACTACGTCCTCGGTTAGTGTTGACCAGGATTTACCCCTGTGGGCGTTGTTAATTTCTCCCCACCATATTTTAATGATTGTCTTCCCCTTGTTTCCTGTATTCGTGAGGAAAGTGTTCCTTATGTCTATAGCCGCCTGTTCAATTCTTATCATTCGGCGGGCACTCTGTGGAGGTTACTTTCCCTGGGGGCCTCTCTTGCTGTTGATTTTCTTCATGCATACCATCTTGACTTGCAGGTGGTGGTTCTTATGTTGGGTTCTTTCCCTGTTCCTCTGCACCTCCTTCTAATAAGTAAGGTGGCCCCTATAATTGCGATGCCTCGTTCTGTGATATGTTCTGGTGTCCCATCCTTTATGGAGACAAACCATTTGTGGTCCCATCCTTGTAATCATGATCTTCTCATCAAGGTGGTCTTACCAATCATAAGACTCTGTTCCAGAGCATGTGCATTTGATGACCCTTCCGTTATCCCTTCTCCAATTCTCTTCCCTGCTCATTGTAAACCATCCCTTTTCCAGTCCCATGTCGATACTCAGGTGAGGTGTTTTCCTACTTGGCCCTGGTGAGCCCTGTCGTCCATTGTCCTTTGTTTCCTGTGAGTTAGGTCCATCGTCCTTTTCCACCTGCGATTTATCTCTTCTTCTTTACAAAGGGTAGCTTCTATACTTATTTTTATTGATGGGGCTGTGGTGTTGTACCTTCTCCTGATGTGTGATCTGTGTTTGCATTTGCAACCTTATTTGATTGGTGGGCCATTAGATTCTGTTTGGGACCTACGTGTCCTACGGTGGCTGTTGCGCCTCCATTATTTCCATAATCTCTCGTACTACTCCTATTATCCTAGTCTTTTGTCGCAAGTTGGGTGCAGTCTTCTCAGAATTAACCTTGCGGGATGTTGCTCCAGATTGTGTCGAGTTCCAGACCTTCTTTCTCGACACCCTCATTTTCTATTCTGTTCACTAGTCCATTTGCTCACCTCCTCACCCAACGCAACTCCACATTGATCCCTGTCTGCAAGTGCTCCTGGATTTTGATCAGTATGTAGGCCAATCGCCAGTGCCTTTGGATCTTGCCTATTTGGGTACCATTTTGGAGTTTTCTCACCATGTTGATGACTAGCACAGAGTCTCCTTCCACTGTGGAATTCGCCATCCCCTCCCGGCTAAGAATCTCCAGACCTGTTTCTAGGGCCCCAAATTCTGTGGCTTTATTGGTGGAATTGCCTAAGATCCCCACGTATAGTCATATGATGTTCCCTTTACTGTCCCTGATTACTCCTCTCAGACCTATTCTTTTTGGGTTGCCTTTCGCCACCCCATCAAAATTCAACTTGAGAGATCCTGGAGGTGGCAGTTTCAAGTTGTGCTCACCTCCTTAGAGTTGCAGTTGTTGTTTGTTTGGATTGGGGTTGCACCCACCGGTTAAATGGAAAACCTCTATGACTCTAGAGTCCTGGTTAGTGGGTTGCACGCTACCCTCCTGGTAGTTGTTGCTCATCATCGTCTCGCGTGTCATGGAGTTTATGTTTTCCTTGATCTTCTGACATAGATCCGCCACCCTTGGCTCGTCCGCAACTACCAGGACCTTCTTCTTCTCAGGCCCAAAGAGCTACAATGCCCTTCAAATCCCGTACCGGGACCCTTTTGGCACCCACAGGATGTTTTCTCGATGATCTCCCTACGTCTTATCGGGAAATCAGAACTCACTTGATCGCGATTCCTGCGCTCCCGGATTCGGGTCTCACAAATCCCCGAAACCCGATGGAGTTTCCACGTTGCACCCTCCTCATCTCTATCGGGAAATCGGATTTTTCGTTGTCAAGAGTTGCTCCCCTCGTGAAATCCCGATTCCCAATTTGTGATGGCGCTCTCGCTACGGCATTAGCCCCTCCGACTACTCCTTTTCCATGTGACCTGCCAGTCCACAAGACCACGTCCTTAACCCTTAAGGGGATTTCAGAATTCGTGTGTTCGACTAGCGTAGAACTCACACTTTTGGGATCTTCGATCCTTGACTTCCGATGCCACCTATCCTCTGCTCCCTGGTGCCTGGACCCCACGCTCTCATAGCGATCGGAAAATCGTGTTTCAGGAATTCGTGATTCCTGATGCACAACGTCACAGACCTTGCCAAACCTCGAAATCCAATATGTGACACCACCTGTCATCACCTCAGTGCGAGACTCAATCCTCCGACACCTGTACTCCACCAGCACCTGTGGTCCCACACTGCCACGTCATCGTCGGGATATCGCGGATCGCGAATCCAACATGCAAGTGTTCTCTGTCATTGAGAACCTCGATTCTCCTATCCCCGACTCCTTTGGATCTCCTGACATGTGTCTCCCTCGATCGATGGTTCTGCTCGCGTCGAAAATTCGCTAATCGTGATTTTAGCAGGCACAAAACTCCTGTCTTCTCAAACCCCGATTTCCCGATGAGCCAAATCCCGATGGATCTTGGGCTCCTCCTCAGCATGCTTAAGTTTAATCCGTGTGCATCTCCTCGGGATCTAACAGCTAGCGGGATTTTGCAAGGATCTTTTGTGAATCCTGACCGTTGACTTTCCCTCTTCAAGGACTCCTTCCGATCTAAAGCTCCTTCCTGCTCGAACTTTCTTCCAATCGTCTCCTGAGCTCTCCTCCACGGTATCACGAAGGAACTATCCCTCCTGAGCTTGTCAACTCTGATTCCTTCAGAGACTTTGCGCACACTCTTCGTGTTCAACCTTCAACAACTCCCAAAGTGTTGAGTCTTTCAAACTCTGTGCACCTCTGGCAACAACAGTCTCTGCCTTCTTCTGCTCAGATTAACAACTGAGACTTTTTAATTCTGCCTGTACGCTCTTCGCACGGCTTCCACAACAACCCTATAATTCCTGGGAGAATGAAAATAAGTGTTTAACTATCGAGCCCTCATCAACGCACTCTATGCGTATGAATTCAACTGCACTCTATGCAGGAATCTCCTGGCTCAGACAAAGAAACAATTGAAACTTATTCTCTTCTCTCTCTCTCAGACTTCAGTCTGAAACCCTGAAATCACATACACAGCATATTCAAAGCAAATGCATGACCAAAAAGCGAACATTCATGAGCACATAAACAACATACACAGAGAAACAACACCAGCCATGAAATTGAATCAAAGACTCTCTTCTATTAATTCAAATCTGTACATGGGGGTTCTGTATACAATTTCTCTGCTTGCTCTCCCTGTTGAATGCTTGATTCTGAATAATGAATAATGATACAAGGAGGGTGTCTATATCCGTTTTCCCTCTTGAACTCTAAAACTGTCTAATCTAGACTTAAACATATATCTACCTGCATTAAATCTATTAAATGCCTCATCTACCTAAGGACGAGAGCTTAAAGGATCAAGGTCCACTATGGATACAAAGGTGCTTTCATAAATGGTTCATTTATACATTGGTGCATCATCTTAAATGAAAATACAAAAAGTTTCGGTTGGCCTTGTCCAACTGTTCGTTGTCTTTCATGCTGGCTTGCTTGTCTTGGGCGATGCTCCTTGATGAGTTGGCGATGCTCCTGCATCATACTCCTCGGCTTGAAAATTTTCATGGGCTTCTGTCCATGAGCTCCTACACGGTTTGCCCATGCTTTTGTATCTCTGCTTCGCTTTCCCAGCGAGCATCTTCTATTGGGTGATTCTTCCACTTGACCAGGTACTCGAAATATTGCTTTCGCCTGGTATTTTTTCCTACTCTCTTGTCTAGTATGCACTCCATTTGCGGCTTCTCTGCAACTGGTAACTGCTTCTTCCACTGGATCACTGGTTCCTCAGTTCCAGTTTCTACTTCTCCATCCCTATATGGGTATAAATCCAAAACATTAAATATCAGAGATATTCCGATGCCATCCGACAACTCAATCTCATAAGCATCTTCTCCAAATTTCTTCATGACCCTGCATGGCCCAATTTTCTTCATTTTTAATTTGTTATATGTTCCCCTTGGGAACCTTTCCTTTCTCAAGTGTGCCAGAACCAGATCACCAATTTCGAATTGAAGTTGTCTCCGATGCTGATCTGCTCTGTGCTTGTATTCTTGATTTGAATCTTGCAGTCACTGCTTCACCTTGCTGTGAAGTTGCTTCATCGCTTCAGCGAATTCTTCTGCACTAGCACTGCTAGTCGGAGTCTGTTGACTCCCTGAGTTCGGAAAATCCCCTCGGTTGTGTCCCATACACAATCTAAAATGGAATTTTTTCTGTACTCCGATTCACCGAATCGTTGTATGCAAACTCTGCCTGTGGCAATATGTTGTCCTAGCTGCTATGGTGCTCTGTCACCAGGCTTCTCAATAAATCTCCCAGACTTTTGTTCACAACTTCTGTCTGTCCGTCTGTTTGAGGATGATAAGATGAACTAAATGCCAAGTTAGTTCCTAGCTTCTTCCATAGCGTCCTCCAAAAATTCCCTATGAATTTGGTATCCCTGTCCGACACTATACTTCTCGGCAATCCATGGAGTCGAATGATATCTTTAAAAAAAAAGTTTGCGATGTGCGTCGCATTGTTGGTCTTCTGGCATGGTATAAAATGTGCCATCTTTGAAAACCTGTCCACCACCAAAAAGATGGAATAAACACCTCTCTGTGTCCTCGGCAGACCCAATATAAAATCCATGCTGATCACCTCCCATGGCCCCTCTGGTATGGGTAATGGCTGATAAAACCCTGTATTCTTCTTTCTCCCTTTCGAATGTTGGAAAATCCGACATCTTTCAACAAACCTTTTAACATATTCTCGTATGCTTGGCCAAAAATATGATTCTCTTAGCTTTGCAAATGTCTTATCATGGCCAAAATGTCCTGCCAATCCACCACTGTGCTTCTCCTTCAACAGGTTCTCCCTCATGGAGAAATTTGGAATACACAGTTGATTCCCTCTGAACAACAATCCTTCCTGGATCATATAATCTATCCAAGGACTCTGATATCTGAGAACTGGATTCTCAGCCGCCTCATATGCTGCCCCGAAATCCACATCACATGCATACATGTCCCTCAGGTTTTCAAACCCCGACGTTTTAATTCGGAACTCCTGCAGCAACAAACATTTCCTGCTCAAAGCATCAGCCACTTTGTTAGCAGTCCCTGAAATGTGTTTGATCACAAACGTAAAATTCTGCATGTACTCCACCCATTTTGCATGCTTCTGGTTCAACTTCTCCTATTGACTCACAAACTGCAATGCATGATTATTGTTGTACAATACAAATTCTTTTGGGATCAAGTAATGCCTCCACTTCTTTAATTCCTAGAAGATATCATAAAATTCCTTATCATACGTGGAGTACTTCAGTTTTTCTTCATCCAACTTCTCACTGAAATAGGCAACTGGTATGTCTTCCTGACTCAAGACCGCTCCTATGGCGTATCCGCTTGCATCACATTTCACCTGAAATGTCTTCTTGAAATCTGGCAACACCAACACTGGTTTCTCTATTATCTTCCGCTTCAACAGATTGAAGCTCCTCTCAGCCTCTGTTGTCCAGTGAAAAGTCTTATGCCGCTTCTTCACTGTGTCCATCATCGCTGTGCTAATTCCACTAAAATTCCTGATGAATTTTCGGTAGAAACTAGCCAAACCATGGAAACTTCTCACCTCGAAAATATTTCTCGGTGATGGACAATTTTTAATCACTTCCACCTTACTTGGATCCATTTTCAACTCATTCACTGAAATAACAAAACCCAAATAAATGAGCTCTGTCTTCATAAATGAGGACTTCTTCATATGAATCAATAGCTTCTCCTACTGTAGCTTTCTCATCACAATGGCCAAATGTTTCAAATGTTCAGGCTTTGTCTTACTGAAAATCAATATATCATCTAGATATACGACTACAAATTTCCCAATGAATTCCTTCAGGACTTCATTCATCAGCCTCATGAATGTGCTCGGCACGTTTGTCAAACCAAACGGCATGACTAGCCATTTGTACAAACCCTCGTTTGTTTTGAATGTTGTTTTCCATTCATCACCTTCCCTCATGCGAATCTGGTGATATCCGCTCTTCAGATCAATCTTTGAAAAATAATTTGCCCCACTCATGCAATCCATTAGATCATCCATTCTCGGCAGTGGAAATCTGTACCTGATGGTAATTTTGTTGATCGCTCTTGAGTCAGTACACATTCTCCAACCTCCATCTTTCTTTGGACTAAGTACTTTTGGAACATCACACGGACTCAAGCTTTCTCTGACCAATCCTTTGTCCAACAAACCCTGGACCTGGTTCTTGACCTCCTCATTCTCCTGCGGTGTCAACTTGTACGCAGCTTTGTTCGGCAAACTAGCTCCTGGTATGAGATCAATGTGATGACTCACACTCCTCATCAGTGGCAACGAACGAGGTAGTTCGTCTACGATGATGTCAGCGAACTCTTCCAGCAGTTCCTGAATCTCCTCTGGTAAGTCATCCACTCTTTTTCTAGTCAAGACAATTCTCAGTTTCCTAACCACAAAGAATTGTGGATCTTCCTTCTTCTCTATCTCTGTGAGAAGCTCCTTCCCACTCATGAGAAGTATCGTGTTGCTTACTTCTGGTCTCACCTCCTTATCCTTTATCAGAAGCAATCTGTGTGTTCTCCCATCCTTTTCTAAAGTATATGTGTTCATCCTCCTGTCATAAACCACATTTTGGTCATATTTCCATGGTCTACCCAGCAATAGATGACATACATCCATGGGAATGACATCACACAATATTTTATCATTATATCCCCTAATTTTAAATTCAACTAAACATTGTTTAGTGACACTCACCTGATGACCCTTCTGTAGCCATGAGACTTTATATGGACTCGGGTGATCAGTCGTTTCCATCTCCAACTTTTCCACCATCTCGATTGAAATGAGATTGTCAGTGCTTCCGCTGTCCACAATGACCTTGCATTTCCAGTCCTTAGTTTTGCAAGCTGTCCTGAAAAGTCTAGTCCTCTGAGCTGAACTCTCATACTCCTCTTTCTCAGGTGTCAAAAGGACTTTATGCACCGTCAGTGACCTCCCTGCTTTGGTGTCTTCGTTCTCAACATCACGCCTCTGCGTTTCAGCGAT
Source organism: Picea sitchensis (assembly GCA_010110895.2). Lineage (NCBI taxonomy): Eukaryota > Viridiplantae > Streptophyta > Pinopsida > Pinales > Pinaceae > Picea > Picea sitchensis. The sequence continues at coordinate 26,835 of SNQJ01S0089650.1, forward strand.
GTGAGCTTCTCCTTTGTCCATTTTCCTATCTGGACAGTCAACTGCTTTGTGTTCATCCTTTCCACATGTGAAGCAAATGATCACTCCACCTCCACCTCTTCCCCTACCTCTGGTACGAGGAAAAGTGTTTGCATCAGCATAATCCCCTCTCTGTTCATTATGTTGTCTCCTATGTTCAGCATGCAGTCCTCGTTGTGAGGTTCCACCTCTCTCAACCTTACCCTGCGGTTTCTTCCATTCCTCCTTGGGCTTCTGATATTTCTCCTGGACAACTGCTTTGCCTCTGGGCTGACTTCTACCTCGCCGTCACTGACTTTTCTTACGGCTCAGCTTCTCCTCGGCTTTCAGATCCATCTGGTAAGCATCCTCAACAGTTCTAATGGTTTTCATTCTTAATTCATCCTGAATGTCGTATCTCAGACCATTCAGGTATCTGGCAACTTTTTCATCATCGCTCTCCCGATGACCTGCTCTGATATTGAGCTTATAAAATTCCTCGGTGTACTCCTTCACCGTCATCAACTTTTGCCTCAAGTTCTGCATTTGCCTAAATAGTGTGATCTGATAATCCCTTGGGATGAATTTTTCCTTCATCTTAGCAATCATTTGATCCCAGCTTTTAATCTTCAGTTTGCCTTTGGAATGTCTATTCTCCTGTAGCTTGTCCCACCATAATGTTGCATGTCCCTTCAATTTAGTGACAGCATGCTTGACCTTTTTGTCCTCTTCGATATCCTCATAATCGAAGTAGGTGTCAAGAGCCCTAATCCAATCTAATAGTTCTTCTACATCCAGACTTCCTTCATAGACTCGAATGTCCATTTTTTTCTTTGCACTCATCCGAGTGATAGCCTTAATTAACCGCTCGTTGGCTGTATCTTTAGCTGCAACTTCTCCTTGTGGTTCAGCTTCAACCTCGTTGTCGGAATCACTAAGATCCCCTGCACCAGCTATGCGTCTCTGAGTTATTTCCATTTCTTCGAGTCTTGCTCTGAGATCTATTATCTATCTTTCCATTTTCGGATTCCCTGTCGGCCGGCCTCTTCTTCTCACCTCCCTGTCTTCTAGGTCGGGTGATTGTCTCTCCCTTCTGGGCAGCATGGTGAATTCTTCTCTTCTCTCTGTTGCAGAAAACAAAGAGTAACTCCTTGCTCTGATACCACTTGACGCAGATCTGCCACCCTTGGATCGTCCGCAACTACCAGGACCTTCTTCTTCTTAGGCCCAAAGAGCTGCAATGCCCTTCAAATCCTGTACCGAGACCCTTTTGTCACCCACAGGATGTTTTCTCGATGATCTCCCTACGTCTTATCGGGAAATCGAAACTCACTTGATCGCGAGTCCTGCGCTCCCGGATTCGGGTCTCACAAATCCATGAAACCCGATGGAGTGTCCATGTTGCACTTTCCTCGTCTCTGTCGGGAATTTCCCTATCGGGAAATCAACTTTTTCATTGTCAACAGTTGCTCCCCTTGTGAAATCCTGATTCTCGATTTGCGATGGCGCTCTCGCTATGGCGTTAGCCCCTCTAGCTACTCCTTTCCCACGTGACCTGCCAGTCCACAAGACCACGTCCTTCACCCTTATCAGGATTTCAGAATTCACATGTTCGACTAGCGTAGAACTCACACTTTTAGGATCTCCGATCACCGAATTCCGATGCCACCTGTCCTCTGCTCCCTGATGCCTGGACCCCACGCTCCCATAGCGATCGAAAAATCGTGTTTCAGGAATTCATGATTCCTGATGCACAATGTCACGGACCTTGCCAAACCCTGAACTCTGATATGCGACGCCACCTATCGTCACCTCAGTGCGAGACTCAATCCTCCGACACTTGTACTCCACCAGCACCTATGGTCCCACACTGCCACGTCACTGTCGGGATATCATGGATCGCGAATCAAACATGCAAGTGTTCTTTGTCATTGAGAACCCTGATTCTCCGATCCCCGAATCCTTTGGATCTCCTGACATGCGTCTCCCTCGATCGACAGTTCTGCTCACGTCGGAAATTCGCTTATTGCAATTTCAGCAGTCATAAAACTCCTGTCTTCGCAAACCCCGATTTCCCGATGAGACAAATCCCGATGGCTCTTGGGCTCCTCCTCAGCACGCTTAAGTTTAATCTGTGTGCATCTCCTCAGGATCTAATGGCTAGTGGGATTTCGCAAGGCTCCTCTGCGAATCTTGACCATTGACTTTCCCTCTTCAAGGGCTCCTTCTGATCTAAAGCTCCTTCCTGATCAAACTTTCTTCGAATCGTCTCCTGAGCTCTCCTCCACGGTATCACAAAGGAACTATCCTTCCTGAGCTTGTCAAATCTGATTCCTTCAGAGACTTTACGCACACTCTTCATGTTCAACCTTCAACAACTCCCAAAGTGTTGAGTCTTTCAGACTCTGTGCACCTCTGGAAACAACAGTCTTTGCCTTCTTCTGCTCAGATTAACAACTAAGACTTTTTAATTCCGCCTGTACGCTCTTCACACGGCTTCCACAACAACCCTATAATTCCTGGGAGAATGAAAATAAGTGTTTAACTATCGAGCCCTCATCAATGCACTCTATGCAGATGAATTCAACTGCACTCTATGTAGGAATCTCCTGGCTTAGACAGAGAAACAATTGAAACTTATTCTCTCTTCTCTCTCTCTCAGACTTCAGTCTGAAACCCTGAAATCACATAAACAGCATATTCAAAGAAAATGCATGACCAGAAAGCGAACATTCATGATCACATAAACAACATACACAGAGAAACAACACCAACCATGAAATTGAATCAAAGACTCTCTTCTATTAATTCAAATCTGTACATGGGGGTTCTGTATACAATTTCTTTGCTTGCTCTCCCTGCTGAATGCTTGATTCTGAATAATGAATAATGATACAAGGAGGGTGTCTATATCCGTTTTCCCTCTCGAACTCCAAAACTGTCTAATCTAGACTTAAACATCTATCTACCTGCATTAAATCTATTAAATGCCTCATCTACCTAAGGACGAGAGCTTAAAGGCTCAATGTCCACTATGGATACAAAGGCGCTTTCATAAATGGTTCATTTATACATTAGCGCATCATCTTAAATGAAAATACAAAAAGTTTCGGCTGGCCTTATCCAGTTGTCCGTTGTCTTTCATGCTGGCTTGCTTGTCTTGGGCGATGCTCCTTGATGAGTTGGCGATGCTCCTGCATCATCTTCCCTTCTGGCAAACTTTGGTTTTTGAAAATGTGTTTGTTCCTTTCCTTTCATGTCGACCATATGATCATTCCTAGGGTGAGGATCCAACAAAAGTTCACCTCTGCTTGGTCGCTATAGTTTTCTCTCCAGAGCCTGGCTGTTGCGGCTATGTTACCATGGATCCTGTTTGACTGACAGAAGATACTTGTTTCCCAGTCCCACAGTTCTACAGTGTAGGTGCATTCGTCGAGGAGATGGTTGGTTGTTTCTTCCTGAGTTTTACATAGATGACACCTTGACAGACCAATGAAAACTCTTTTCCTTAGGTTATCCCAAGTTAGGATATGGTTGTGTAATATTATCCACTAGAAGATCTTAATCTTAGGCCATTGGGGGTTGTTCTAGATCTTATCCCAATGTTGCGCTAGGTCGTATTAGTCTGGGTCCACCATATACTGCCAGACTTATTTTAGGTTGAATTCCCCTCAGTCCTTTTTTCCCCACCTCAGCTAGTCTTCTCCTTCCATTATTGTTATTTTCCATATGCCTAGTTCCTTATCCACCTCTTTTATTATTGTTGTTGTTATCTCATTGTTCTGAGGAATAATCTTGTCCCAGGTTCTCCATTTCTTCAGGTCCATTCCCTCCTGCTACTATCAATAGATGCTGATTTTTCCTTGCATGATGAGGTCCTATTGGAGTATTCCTCTGTCCAGGTTTTCCATCCTTGGTTCCTGTTGCAAAGTGTCGTCCTATAATCTGGTTGTTCTATCATTCCTGATTTCCAAAAAGCTATGTGTCTGAATCCATGCTTTGTTGCGCCATGCTAGGTTCCAGATGGTTGAGCCTTCCTTGGTTCCTCCAAAGCAGATTTTGTCCTGGTCGCAGGTGTTCGGTGTGTAATTTTCCTTCCATAGGTTTAACCACGGTGTTGTAGTTTCTTTGACCCAATTCCACCATAGTTTCACCCCATATGCATTGTTGGTCATTTGTGGATCTTCTAGCCCTAAGCCTCCTTTTCTTTTTGGCCTACAGACTTTCTCCTAGGCTACCAGGGCCAATTTTTTCTTTGTTTCCGCACCTCCCCATAGGAAGTCCCTTTGGATGGATCTGATTTTCTATAGTATCCCCTGTGGGGTGGGGAATACTGACATCATATAGGTTGGAATATCTTGTAAGACAGTCTTATTTAGGATCAGTCTCCCAACTAGATTAAGGGACCTATACGTCCAGTTTTTTACCCGCTCCTGTAGCCGGCTTATTACTCCTTCCCAAGTTGACAACTTATAAACTTTATCTATCAAAGAAACCCCCAAATACTTGGTTGGGAGTGTTTTCCGTTCAAATCCTAGAATGTTCATCAAATTCCTTTGGGTAGCTAGGTTGGTATTAAAGAAAAAGATCATTGAATTGGAGTGGTTGATCTCAATGCCTGAGTTTTCGCCAAAATCTTCTAGAATGAATTTGTAGGCTTTGTCTTCTTTGACCATGGGTATTTCGCGGAGGAGTGTATCATCTACAAATTTTTGGTGGGTTGAGGTAGGGAAATTTTCGAAGGTTTTGAGCCCTGTTATTTCTCTAGTTGTTGTTGCACTCTTTATGCTCCTGCTAAGGCCTTTCATCATCAGAGTGAACATGAAGGGGGATAGTGGATCGCCTTGTCTCATTCCTCTCGTGGGCCAGAAAGGTTTGGCCAGGGCACCATTGATTAGTAGTGAGTATCTTGTTGTGGATACTAGGTTGACAATCCAACTAATCCAATGTTGGGTGAAACCAAAGGCTTCCAAAGTCTTGATCATGTAATTCCAGCTAATTTTATCATAGGATTTTGCTAGGTCCAGTTGTATTAACATTCCCCCCCTCTTCTGAAGTTTTAAGGTGTGGTTGATTTCATGGGCCTGGATGATATTGTCCATTATTTGTCTACCCTCCATGAAGCCTTCCTATTCTTGCGAGATCAGTGAAGGTAGGAGGGGTTTCAATCTATTTTCTATGACTTTGGAGATAATTTTGTAGATTATGTTATAGAGTGCTATGGGTCTGTATTGGTCTGGGGTTTTGGATTCATTTTCTTTAGGGATTAGGGTGATCATGGTTGAGTTTAGTGCTTTAAGGATGGAGGAAAACCTTCTAGAGTCCTCTACTACCTTATGGATGTCCCATTTGAGAATTCCCCAGCAGGCTTTGAAGAACTCCATAGTGAAGGCATCTGGACCTGGTGCTTTCCCACTGGGCATTTTCTGGAGGGCTTGATCAACTTCTTCTGTGGTAATAGGTTTGTTCAAGAAATGTTTTGTTCCTCAATAACCAGGCATGGAATATGTTGGGTTATTTTTTAAATGGCCTCCGATCTATCTTGATGAGGTTCTTGGGCTATCCCATGGAAGTGGATGACCAGAGCGCTTTCGATATCCTGATGTGACTTGCTCTCGATTCCATCCTGGTCCTTGATATTTAGTATTTTGTTATGGGCTCGTCTGGCCATGGTTGTTCTGTGGAAGAACTTGGTGTTCCACTCTCCTTCCTTTAGCCATCGGATGCATGACTTTTGATGCCAGAGTGTTTCCTCCTGTTGGCATCCCGCCTCCCAATCTTGTGTCATTTGGAGCTCTTCTTTTTTCCGGTAGTCCATATAGGCTTCCCGTAAGAAATTTTCTTGGAGTTTTTTCAGTTTTTCTTCGATGTCGTTTTTCTCTATTTTTATATTCCCACAGATATCCCTGTTCCAATCCTTGAGTTTTTTTCTGATGTATTTAAGTTTCTTGTGTAGTTTGAACATCCTAGTCCCTTTCTCCAGTTGCTCCTCCCTTCACCATTGTTTGAATTTTTCCTTGAAAATAGAGTGATCAATCCGGAATTTCTCGAATCTAAAGGGTTTATTCTTAGGTGTTGTTTGGAATGCGACCTCCAATTGTACTAGCCGGTGATCAGATCCACCCCAGGGGAGGATGTTTTAGTCTAAGGTTATCCCCTACATGATGATTGAATCCAATACAAGGAATCAGTCAAGTCTTGTAGCTACCTGGAACTAGTTCATCTGTTTATTATTCCAGGTGTACTGCCCATTCTTGGTTTGGAGGTCTACCATCTCCGCTCTGTCTATAAAATTTGAAAACTCCTTCGCATCCCGATCCAATATTCTCGTACCACCCTTCTTTTCCAAAAGGGAGGTGATAATGTTGAAGTCCCCTACCAGTATACAGTGGAGGTTGGTGGCTTGGCCTTTTATATATTCTAGGTCTTGAATCATTCCTTTCTTTTCCTTTGGCTCATAGGGCCCATACATGTTTGTGCATAGAATCTCCTCAGTATTTCCTATGATTTGTGTGTGTACCATTAGGGTGTACCTGGTTGCCTCGACTCGTATTAAATTTAGGATTTGTGGGTTCCATAGAGTGAGTATGTTGCTTTACCTTTGGTGGCCTTCGATGGCTACTATATTGTACTTGCGCAAGTGTTGTTTACTAATTGCCTCCATTATGTCTGTAGAACATTTCGTCTCTTGAATAAAACATAGATCCGATTGCTCCTGCTTTAGTTTATTCCTAAGGATTCTTTGTTTTCTTGGGTTGTTTAGACCTCTTATATTCCAAGTTATAACCTTCATTTTTAAACATGTGGGGGAGAGTGGGGAAATATTTTCTTGATCTTACCTGAGTTTATCAATAGTGCTCCCAGATCCTGTAGTACGACGTTGTTTGATTTCCTTCCTTTTTTCCTTCTCATATGTTTGGGTGATGGCTGCGATTGTCCCTCACCATCTTTCACTCCTAGGTGTCCTATATCCTCGTGAGTGAATTTTTGTCCTCTGGATTTTCCTTCCTCCCGTAGGAGGAACAGGTATTGGATGCGGTGTTGGTATGCTGTTGACTCCCTGCCTTTTCCATTGTTCTAAATTGTGCAAAAGGTCTATCCCTTCCCTTTCCACCAAGTCTCTGAGATCGGGGTATTCTGTATCGGCTTAGCTCGAGGTCATCTCTCCATCCCCCTCTACATATTGCATGGTAGTGTTGTCCTTTTTTGTTTCTCCATCCATCGAGGTTTCGCAACTTCCCTGAGCTATTGTAATCTTTGGATGTTTGGTGGGATCTTTTGTTTCTTGGTCCTTGACTTCTGGAACTTTTTCATAGTCCTTTTCTTTTTCTGTCCCTTTGTTTGTTTGGTCACTTCCTTCCATTGTGTTCTGGGTCTCCTGGGTATTTCCTATCGAGGTTTTATTTTTCTTTTTATTTGCTCAGTTCCTGGGGTTCGAGGTTATAAAGCCTTCCTTGTCTTGCTGTGTTTTGGGATTTATCCCCTCCTACCTTTTTTTTTTTAGGGCACTCTCTTATCAAGTGTCCATGCTGATGGAATCATCGACATCTAAAGGGGATCTATTCATAATCTATGTTTTGGATCCATTCCTCATCCCTGAATTCCAAACTTATGGGCTCTGGGAATGCTCCCGAGACGTCCATCTCTATATAGATTCTTGCATATGATGTGTATCTTCCTTTTAGGGTGGCTTCTGAGGTCTTCACATATTTCCCCAATTTGTTGCCTATTTCTTTAAAGGTAGAGGGAAACTAGTAGTCTAGGGGTAGGGAATAAAGTTTTAGCCATACTGGTACCTTTTTGAATGTTTCTTTCTCTAGGGAAAATTTTTCTTTCTAGGGTTGCATGTTGAATCCCACTGAGGAGTGGAAGTATGGACCTCCCTTGAAGACTTTGTCCCTGTCCTCGACATTAATAAAGACTGTTGTGAAGAAACCCTTCGAGCCTAGGTGGAGTTCCACTTCTCCATTTGTCTTCCAGTGGCATTTAATCCAGTTGCACAGACTTCTTTTTGTGGGCCATAACCCCATGAATTTTCATATGAGCGCATGCATCTTCATTTGATCCATATAGAGTTGCATTTGTGGGTCTTCCAGTACCACCTTGGGTATCAATGTTGTTTTGGGTTTCCAAGGGTTGCGCTCTTCTGTCTCGTTAACCTTCCTGGTCTCTTGTTTTTCATACTGAGTTTCCTTAGCAACTTCCTCCATGGTTTCATTTTTGTCCCAACTTATTTCTTTCTTCTTCCATGGTTCTAATCCTGAGGTTCATGTCATTGGTGCCTCGAAAACTTTGCTTCTTGGTCCTTTTCCTCTGTCCACCACTACCTGTTTGTATGCGGGTGTCCCCTTGCCCCCCCTCCCTACTTCTCATGTTGCTCTCTGTTGTGGTCGTGAATTTCAAACCCTAGCTCCAAATTGAATTCACAGAATCAACTCACACCATGTTCAATGAAAGCATTGTTTCTGATAAATCCTCTTTTATTCTCACCATGTCTTCTTGTTTTTCTATTGCCCACCATCTTCCTTTTTAAGGGTGTTATATTAGTTAAAATAATATACATCTATTTTTTTTCATAATCAATATAGTTACTAACTTAATGCTAACTATGACTTCGAAACTAGAACTCTAGCTCTAAAACCCCATTTTTTGCAGTAAAAGAACACCAAAATTAACCTCTGAATCAAAAAGTGGCACTACTAGTAGAACCCATTTTCTCAGGGTCAAAATTATGTTTTTTTCCAACCATTTCCTTAAAAACCTTGTAATGTTTCCATTAAAAATCCTAAAATCAACCCCAAAATTGAAAAGTGACACCAATAGAGGAACCCTTTTTTTGTTGGGGGGAAGGGGTTCAAAATTAAAAATGTTTCGAAAGGATGGCCTTAACAACATTACCATTGAAATAAAAGGCTTAAAATCAGCCTTGGAAATGAAAACTAGCATTCCAGGTAGCACCCCACTTTTTTCAGTGTCATAAATGTAACTTCTTTGAGATGAGTGGCCTCGACAATCGACACCCTTACAACCAAA
>SNQJ01S0089650.1:35914-46063 GCA_010110895.2 Picea sitchensis
GTCGGTTTTCATTTAATAAAAAAACATATGAATTATATAAAGGAAACACATATGTTTGTAGAATTATATACTCATAATTTAGTTAAATAAATTTATTTTAGATTATTTTATAATTGAATTGAATCATTGTATACTTACATAAAAGTTATTATGATATATTTTTTTAAGTTTTTATTGATAAAAATGTAAAAGGTATTGAAAACAAGCACAACTAATTTTTTAACTTAGAAACAACTAAGAGTGTTACAATCTAGTACAATTTGACTATCTATTTGATAAACTGATAAGAGTGTTACAAATTAACATCACTTGATTGTCTAGTTGAAAAAGAGAGAAAATATTCGGTCACTAAGTACTGTGATTTTTCTTATGTGGGTATAATTCTCCTTTCTTCTCTCTAACATAAATCCACCCAACAATATTGTAATTATTTATATCTAAATTTTCCAATTCATGGAGGTTCTTTAATCCCTAGAAGGGTTCGATTGCCAAGGCCAAGTCCTTCTCCCCACCTTCATCAAGGGGAATGTGAATAAGTACCTCTCGTATCGTATGCTCCATTTTCTCCTATGATGTTGCACGTGTATGCTCTAAATGTGGTTTTTCATACTCTTCAAGAACTTGTTTCTTTGTCCCCCACCATCTTCTAGACTTTCTCCTATGCTCATTAGGTAGAGAGGTGGTAGAAAAAGAGGAAAAATATTCCTAAGGGTGTTCTATTAGTTTTTTTTTGTAAATGAGTGTGTGAATCTACATTGCTTTGTAAGGTTATAGTACAAAATTGTGCAAGGATTCCCAGGATCTGCCTTAACGAAAACACAATCTGGGGTCCTTGGAGTGCATTATCTGAAAATAAACAAAAAGTTCCTAGGTCGCCACAACGGGAAACCAACATAGGCTACCATAATCCAGTCTAAAAAATCTTCATCAAAAGAAATCAAGAAAAGTCTGAACATAGTGGGGTGAGCTCCTACTCTGAGAGACAGGGTCTGAGTGGGTCCTGCACTAGTCTAGGTTGATGGGGTGCTCTGCATCCCCTTTTTGTTATTGTCGGTTGGAGTGATATCTATTTGGTAGACGTAGTGTAAATAGAGATGAAATTGTCCTGCCATCCGCTCCAATTTCTCCTGTTGTCTTTTATGGTCCTCCACCAGCCTTTTTATCCCCATCTCCAGGTTTCTGAGGCGGTTGAGAATTCCTGTGCACTCTTTCTTCTTCTCTTTGGTTTCCATCCTGTTGGTCTCCCCCCGGTTCACACATATCTTACCTATCAACATTTTGGTTCTCCAAGCTTCCTCCACCATTTTGTGGTAGAGGGTTACCCTTTATTATGTGGTTCTGGGGTCTCGTATCCTCCCTACTTCCTCGGTTAGTGTTGACCAGGATTTACCCCTGTGGGCATTGTTAATTTCTACTTATCATATTTTAATGATTGTCTTCCCCTTGTTGTCTGTCTTCATGAGGAAAGTGTTCTTTATGTCTGTGGCCGCCTGTTCAATTCTTATCATCCGGCGGGCACTCTGTGGAGGCTCCTTTCCCTGGGGGCCTCTCTTGATGCTGGTTTTCTTCATTCATACCATATTGACTTCCAGGTGGTGGTTATTACATTGGGTTATTTCCCTGTTCCTCTGCACCTCCTTCTAATAAGTAAGGTGGCCCCTATAATTGCGATGCCTCATTCTGTGATATGTTCTGGTGTCCCAGCCTTTATGGAGAAAAACGATTTGTGGTCCCATCCTTGCAATCATGATCTTCTCATCAAGGTGGTATTTCCAGTCATAAGACTCTGTTCCAGAGCATGTGCATTTGATGACCCTACCGTTATCCCTTCTCCAATGCTCTTCCCTGCTCATTGTAAACGATCCCTTTTCCGTTCCCATGTTGATACTCAGGTGAGGTGTTTTCCTACTTGGCCCTGGTGAGCCCTGTCATCCATCGTCCTTTGTTTCCTGTTAGTTAGGTCCATCGTCCTTTGCCACCTGGGATTTATCTCTTCTGCTTTCCAAAGGGTAGCTTCTATACTTCTTTTTATTGATGGGGTTGTGGTGTGGTACCTTCTCCTAATGTGTGATCTGTGTTTGCATTTGCAACCTTATTTGATTGGTGGGCCATCAGATTCTGTCTGGGACCTACGTGTCCTACGGTGGCTACTGTGCCTCCATTATTACCGTAATATCTCGTACTACTCCTATTATCCTAGTCTTTTTCCGCAAGTTGGGTGCAGTCTTCTCAGAATTAACCTTGCGGGATGTTGCTCCAGATTGTGTCCAGTTCCAGACCTTCTTTATCGACCCCCTCATTTTCTATTATGTTCACCAGTCCATTTTCTCACCTCCTCACCCAACGCAACTCCACATTGATCCATGTCTGCAAGTGCTCCTGGATCTTGCCTATTTGGGTACTGTTTTGGAGTTTTCTCACCGCGTTGATGACTAGCGCAGAGTCTCCTTCCACGGTGGCATTCGCCATTCCCTCCCGGCTAAGAATCTCCAGACCTGTTTCTAGGGCCCCAAATTCTGTGGCATTATTGGTGGAATTGCCCAAGATCCCCACGTATAGTCATATGATGTTCCCTTTACTGTCCCTGATTACTCCTCTTAGACCTATTCTTTCTGGGTTGCCTTTCGCCACCCCATCAAAATTCAACTTGAGAGATCCTGGAGGTGGCAGTTTCCAGTTGTGCTCACCTCCTTAGAGTTGCAACTGTTGTTTGTTTGGATTGGGGTTGCAACCACCGGTTAAATGGAAAACCTCTAGGACTCTGGAGTCCTGGTCAGTGGGTTGCACGCTACCCTCCTGGTAGTTGTTGCTCATCATCATCTCGCGTATCATGAAGGTTATGTTTTCCTTGATCTTCCCTTCTGGCAAGCTTTGGTTTTTGAAAATGTGTTTGTTCCTTTCCTTCCATGTCAACCATATGATCATTCCTAGGGTGAGGATCCAAAAAACGTTCACCTCTGCTTGGTCGCTATAGTTTTCTCTCCACAACTTGGTTGTTGCGGATATGTTACCACGGATATTGTTTGGCTGACGGAAGATACTTGTTTCCCAGTCTCACAGTTCTACAGTGTAGGTGCATTTGTCGAGGAGATGGTTGGTTTTTTCTTCCTGATTTTTACATAGATGACACCTTGATAGACCAATGAAAACTCTTTTCCTTAGGTTATCCCAAGTTAGGATACGGTTGTGTAATATTAGCCACTAGAATATCTTAATCTTAGGCCATTGGGGGTTGTTCCAGAGCTTATCCCAGTGTTGCGCTAGGTCGTATTGGTCTGGGTCTGCCATATACTGTCGGACTTCTTTTAGGTTGAATTCCCCTCCGTCCTTTCTTCCCCACCTCAACTAGTCTTCTCCTTCCATTATTGTTATTTTCCATCTACCCAGTTCCTTCTCCACCTCTTTTATTGTTGTTGTTGTTATCTCATTGTTCTGAGGAATAATCTTGTCCCAGGTTCTCCATTTCTTAAGGTCCATTCCCTGCTGCCAGTATCAATAGATGTTGATTTTTCCTTGCGTGATGAGGTCCTATTGGAGTATTCCTCTGTCCGGGTTTTCCATCCTTGGTTCCTGTTGCCAAGCGTCGTCCTAGAATCTGGTTGTTCTATCATTCTTGATTTCCAAAAAGTTGTGTGTCTGAATCCATGCTTTGTTGCGCCATGCTAGGTTCTAGATGGTTGAGCCTTCCTTTGTTCCTCCAAAGCAGATTTTGTCCTAGTCGCAGGTGTTCGGTGTGTACTTTTCCTTCCATAGGTTTACCCATAGTGTTGCAGTTTCTTTGACCCAACGCCACCATAGTTTCACCCCATATGCATTGTTGGTCATTTGTGGATCTTCCAGCCCCAAGCCTCCTTTTCTTTTTGGCCTGCAGACTTTCTCTTAGGCTACTAGGGCCCATTTTTTCTTTGTTTCTGCACCTCCCCATAGGAAGTCCCTTTGGATGGATATGATTTTCTATAGTATCCCCTGTGGGCTGGGGAATACTGACATCATATAGGTTGGAATAGCTTGTAAGACAGTCTTAGTTAGGATCAGTCTCCCAACTATATTAAGGGACCTATACGTCCAGTTGTTTACCCGCTCTTGTAGCCTGTTTATTACTCCTTCCCAAGTTGACAACTTATATACTTTATCTATCAAAGAAACCCCCAAATACTTTGTTGGGAGTGTTTTCCGTTCAAATCCTAGAATTTTCATCAAATTCCTTTGGATAGCTGGGTTGGTATTAAAGAAAAATATCATTGAATTGGAGTGGCTGATCTCAATGCCCGAGTTTTCGCCAAACTCTTCTAGAATGAATTTGTAGGATTTGGCTTCTTTGACCGTGGGTATGTCGCGGAGGAGTGTATCATCTACAAACTGTTGGTGGGTTGAGGTAGGGAAATTTTCGAAGGGTTTGAGCCCTGTTATTTCTCTAGTTGTTGTTGCACTCTTTATGCTCCTGCTAAGGCCTTTCATCATCAGAGTGAACATGAAGGGGGATAGCGGATCGCCTTGTCTCATTCCTCTCGTGGGCCAGAAAGGTTTGGCCAGGGCACCATTGATTAGTAGTGAGTATCTTGTTGTGGATACTAGGTTGACAATCCAACTAATCCGATGTTGGGTGAAACCAAAGGCTTCCAAAGTCTTGATCATGTAATTCCAGCTAATTTTATCATAGGATTTTGCTAGGTCCAGTTGTATTAACATTCCCCCCCTCTTAAGAAGTTTTAAGGTGTGGTTGATTTCATGGGCCTGGATGATATTGTCCATTATTTGTCTACCCTCCATGAAGCCTGCCTATTCTTGCGAGATAAGTGAAGGTAGGAGGGGTTTCAATCTATTTTCTATGACTTTGGAGATAATTTTGTAGATTATGTTATAGAGTGCTATGGGTCTGTATTGGTCTAGGGTTTTGGCTTCATTTTCTTTAGGGATTAGGGTGATCATGGTTGCGTTTAGTGCTTTAAGGATGGAGGAAAACCTTCTAGAGTCCTCTACTACCTTATGGATGTCCCATTTGATAATTCCCCAACAGGCTTTGAAGAACTCCATAGTGAAGGCATCTGGACCTGGTTCTTTCCCACTGGGCATTTTCTGGAGGGCTTGATCAACTTCTTTTGTGGTAATAGGTTTGTTCAGAAAATGTTTTGTTCCTAAATAACCAGGCATGGAATATGCTGGGTTATTTTTTAGATGGCCTCTGATCTATCTTGATGAGGTTCTTGGGCTATCCCATGGAAGTGGATGACCAGAGCGCTTTCGATATCCTGATGTGACTTTCTCTCGATTCCATCCTGGTCCTTGATCTTTAGTATTTTTTTATGGGCTCGTCTGGCCATGGTTGGTCTATGGAAGAACTTGGCGTTCCACTCTCCTTCCTTTAGCCATCGGATGTGTGACTTTTGATGCCATAGTGTTTCCTCCTATTGGCATCCCGCCTCCCAATCTTGTGTCCTTTGGAGCTCTTCTTTTTTCCGGTAGTCCATGTAGCCTTCCCGTAAGCAAGTTTCTTGGAGTTTTTTCATTTTTTCTTCGATGTCATTTTTCTCTATTTTTATATTCCCACAAATATCCCTGTTCCAATCCTTGAGTTTTTTTCTGATGTATTTAAGTTTCTTGTGTAGTTTGAACATCCTAGTCCCTTTCTCCAGTTTCTTCTCCCTTCACCATTGTTTGACTTTTTCCTTGAAAATAGAGTGATCAATCTAGAATTTCTCGAATCTAAAGGGTCTATTCTTAGGTGTTGTTTGGAAGGCGACCTCCAATTGTACTAGCCAGTGATCATATCCACCCGAGGGGAGGATCTTGTAGTCTAAGGTTAGCCCCTACATGATGATTGAATCCAATACAAGGAATCAGTCAAGTCTTGTAGCTACCTGGAACTAGTTCATCTGTTTATTGTTCTAGGTGTACTCCCCATTCTTGGTTTGGAGGTCTACCATCTTCGCTCTGTCTATAAAATTTAAAAACTCCTTCGCATCCCAATCCAATATTCTCGTACCACCCTTCTTTTCCACAAGGGAGGTGATAATGTTGAAGTCCCCTACCAATATACAGTGGAGGTTGGTGGCTTGTCCTTTTATATATTCTAGGTCTCAAATCATTCCTTTCTTTTCCTTTGGCTCATGGGGCCCATACATGTTTGTGCATAGAATCTCCTCAGTATTTCCTATGATTTGCATGTGTACCATTAGGGTGTACCTGGTTGCCTTGGTTGGTATTAAATTTAGGATTTGTGGGTTCCATAGAGTGAGTATGCCGCTTGAACTTTGGTGGCCTTTGATGGCTACTATATTGTACTTGTGCAAGTGTTGTTTACTAATTGCCTCCATTATGTCTATAGAACATTTCGTCTCTTGAATAAAACAGAGATCCGATTGCTCCTGCTTTAGTTTATTCCTAAGGATTCTTTGTTTTCTTGGGCTGTTTAGACCTCTTATATTCCAAATTATAACCTTCATTTTTAAACATGTGGGGGAGAGTAGGGAAATATTTTCTTGATCTTACCTGAGTTTATCAATAGTGCTCCGAGATCCTGTAGTGCGACGTTGTTTGATTTCCTTCCTTTTTTCCTTCTCGTATGTTTGGGTGATGGCGGCGATTTTCCCTCACCATCTTTCACTCCTAGGTTTCCTATATCCTCATGAGTGCATTTTTGTCCTCTGGATTTGCCTTCCTCCCGTAGGAGGAACAAGTATTGGATGCGGTGTTGGTACGATGTCGACTCCCTGCCTTTTCCATTGTTCTAAATTGTGCAGAAGGTCTATCCATTCCCTTTACACCAAGTCTCTCAGATCGGGGTATTCTGTATCAACTTAGCTCGGGGTCATCTCTCCATCCCCCTCTACATCTTGGATGGCAGTGTTGTCCTTTTTTGTTTCTCCGTCCATCGGGGTTTCGCAACTCCCCTGAGCTGTTGTAATGTTTGGATGTTTGGTGGGATATTTTGTTGCTTGGTCCTTGACTTCTGAAACTTTTTCAGAGTCCTTTTCTTTTTCTATCCCTTTGTTTGTTTGTTCCCTTCCTTCCATTGTGTTCTGGGTCTCCTGGGTATTTCCTATTGAGGTTTTATTTTTCTTTTTATTTTCTTATTTCCTGGGGTTCGAGGTTATAAAGCCTTCCTCGTCTTCCTATGTTTTGGGATTTATCCCTTCCTGCCTTTTTTTTTTAGGGAACTCTCTGATCAAGTGTCCATGTTGATGGCATCATCGACATCTAAAGGGGATCTATTCATAATCTATGTTTTGGATCCATTCCTCATCCCTGAATTCCAAACTTATGGGCTCTGGGAGTGCTCCCGAGACATCCATCTCTATACAGATTCTTGCATATGATGTGTATCTTCCTTTTAGGGTGGCTTTTGAGGTCTTCACATATTTCCCCAATTTGTTGCCTATTTCTTTAAAGGTAGAGGGAAAATAGTATTCTAGGGGTAGGGAATAGAGTTTCAGCCATACTGGTACCTTTTTGAATGTTTCTTTCTCTGGGGAAATTTTTTCTTTCCAAGGTTGCATGTTGAATCCCACTGAGGAGTGGAAGTATGGACCTCCCTTGAAGACTTTGTCCCTATACTCCAGGTTAATAAATACTTCTGTGAAGAAACCCTTCGAGCCTAGGTGGAGTTCCACTTCTCCATTTGGCTTCTAGTGGCATTTAATCCAGTTGCACAGACTTCTTTTTGTAGGCCATAACCCCATGAATTTTCATATGAGTGCATGCATCTTCATTTGATCCCTATAGAGTTTCATTTGTGGGTCTTCCAGTACCAACTTGGGTATCAATGTTGTTTTGGGTTTGCAGGGGTTGCGCTCTTCTGTCTCGTTAACCTTCCTGGTCTCTTGTTTTTCATTCTGAGTTTCCTTAGAGACTTCCTCCATGGTCTCATTTTTGTCCCAACTTCTTTCTTGCTGCTTCCATGGTTCTGATCCCGAGGTTCCTGTCATTGGTGCCTCAAAAACTCTGCTTCTTGGCCCTTTTCCTCTGTCCACTACTACCTGTTTGTATGTGGGTGTCCCCTTGCCCCCCCTCCCTACTTCTCATGTTTCTCTCTGTTGTGGTCGTGAATTTCAAACCCTAGATCCAAGTGGAATTCACAGAATCAACTCACACCATGTTCAATGAAAGCATTGTTTCTGATAAATCCTCTTTTATTCTCACCATGTCTTCTTGTTTTTCTACTGCCCACCATCTTCCTTTTTAAGGGTGTTATATTAGTTAAAATAATATACATCTAATTTTTTTCATAATCAATATAGTTACTAAATTAATGATAACTATGACTTCGAAACTAGAACTCTAGCTCTAAAACCCCATTTTTGGCAGTAAAAGAACACCAAAATTAACCTCTTAATCAAAAAGTGGCGCTACTAGTAGAACCCATTTTTCCAGGGTCAAAATTATGTTTTTTTCCAACCATTTCCTTGAAAACCTTGTAATGTTTCCATTAAAAACCCTAAAATCAACCCCAAAATCGAAAAGTGACACCAATAGAGGCACCCTTTTTTTGTTGGGGGGAAGGGGTTCAAAATTAAAAATGTTTCGAAAGGATGGCCTTAACAACATTACCATTGAAATAAAAGGCTTAAAATCAACCTTGGAAATGAAAACTAGCATTCCAAGTAGCACCCCACTTTTTTCAGTGTCATAAATGTAACTTCTTTGAGATGAGTGGCCTCGAAAATCGACACCCTTACAACCAAAATCTTAAAATCAACACCCAAATTCAAAATAGGTTCAATCGATATCACCCCTCTCTTTTTTCAAGATTAAAATTACAATATTATATAAACCATGGCCTAAAAGACCCATGTTGTCGCAAACAAAATTATTAAAAGAAGAATAAATAAATAAAAAATGAAAGAAAAGGGAGAAATTTTGTGAAAAGGCCAAAAGCAGTAAGAGAAAACATGTTATTTAAAAAAAAAAACAGTTTTTCTATAAAATACATTTTACATTATATATATATATATATATATATATAATTTTAAAGAAAAAAAAAATATTTTTTTTTTCTATAAAATAAATTTCAAGTCAATTCTCGCTAGCTCAATCGGTTAAGGTGTGGGTTTTGTTTACTTGAAAACCCAAGTTCAATCTCTTATGGTGA
Organism: Picea sitchensis; assembly: GCA_010110895.2. Lineage (NCBI taxonomy): Eukaryota > Viridiplantae > Streptophyta > Pinopsida > Pinales > Pinaceae > Picea > Picea sitchensis. Next base: position 45,003 of record SNQJ01S0089650.1, read on the forward strand.
GTTTAGTCACAAGGAGACACCCAAAAATCCATTCATATTAAGGGTTAGTGTTCCCTAGGCCGGATGCGATCTGGGGTGATTTTGATGGCTTAAATGCCCTTGGGTTGTTGTTTCTTAACCAATTGTTAAAAATGTTGACCCCGCAGGTTACAGACACATTTACAACAAACAAACAAAAAAGTAAAATACATTTTAATTTAAAAAAAATACATAACTTTAAAGAAAAAGAGAGAAAATCCCTGGATGGGGTGCCACCTGGACAAAGTTCGAGGACACATGGAACCAAGTGGCCAGGGGAGTTATTAACCCTGACCACCAATCCATAGTCATTAACTTCCCCGTGGCTCACACCATGAGGAATGTTATGGTAGTGTGCCTCTCTAGACAGGTCAGGTTAATGGCCGCGTGAGCAAGCAATACTAGTCATACCATGCCCAGGTTGGATGTCAACTCGGCTTCAATGGAAAGAGGGACTGTCAACGCAGGGGTGTGCAACAATAAACATGATTTTTCCCTGGTGTATTCCTCCATTCTTCATCCGCCCTAGTGTATTCCTCCATTCTTTCTCTTCTGAGCGATTCTACATTGCTACTCTTTCTGCTTTTTTCTCGAGCACTCTTTCCACTTACCCTAATTCCAATATCCTCTTCCTGCCACACTTGCTCAACCCTCATAAGATCCTTCTCTGCATTTCCATGAGAGCCTTCTCTCGCTCTTCCCAGTACCATCTCTCTGTCTCCATTCCCACAACCCTTCACCTCCATACTCTTCCCACCATTCCCATGGAAAGAGGGAAATCCAAGAGGGGTGTGCGTTATTACATCACCCTCTCCCGATGCAATAGACTCTCCCCTTCCCAACGAACTCTCATTGGCCATTTCGTAATCCCTTGGCACACCAACTAGATATCACAGGAGGCTCCTCTGTCCAATCCTCTTCAACTCCTTGGTGTCATATCAGTGAAGGAAGAAGCCTCACCTTCATGCGAGCACAATCATGTATCCACCCCTCATTTTCCCCATGGAATAAGCTCGGTTAAGGAGGAGGCACCACCTTCATGT
>SNQJ01S0089650.1:67029-83091 GCA_010110895.2 Picea sitchensis
AAAGCCACTCAAATCCTTTGATCTCTCAATTTCTCGAGAGATACAGATAATTACAGATTTACCAAGTGCTTCCACGAACATCTGATGATTGTACATCTGATGGAAATATTCTAGTCTCACCGTCACTCTTCTCAGAATAGCAATCCCGTGATTCAAATCTTCGCTGCTGATATCCTTTGTATTTGTTTGACATAATATATTGAGGGCACAATGATATCCCACCAGTACTGTTAATCTAGTTCTTCCACATTCAAGGATGTTGCTATCCATGGAAATATCATGAAAAGCAATAGAAAATGCTCGCAAAACAACGGATTGGATTTTTGTATAGCCTTTATTATTCTCATAAACATGGTATACAATGTCTATTAAAGTTAAAATCACATACTGTCGTTCTTCAAGGTTCCCAAGAATTCCCATGGAATTTTCTCCACGTGATCTCAGTCCAGTTATTATGACGTCAATTGCCCTTACTATTTCCTTACCCACATCCAGAGCAGCTTCTTTGGCGTCCTTTTCTGTTAGGGTTTTTCCAATGACTTTCTTTAAATATCTGAAGCCGTGTAGAGATATGAATAGTTTTATGTTCTGAGAATGAAACTCACAAAATAACCTTATTATATTCATTTTCTTCCAAATTTTCACCCATTGCTTCTCTTTTATCAGTCTATGTTCAACATATTCACGTAACTCCACTAAATGTCGCTTCATCTCTCCCTCATTCAGAATTTTTGAATACTCGGCAATTACAGCTTTTGCAGGAAATCTATGAAGTTCAACGAAATGCTTCATTTCTTTTCTCAATTCTGTTTGGGGAATGGCGCTTTTAATGTCAAACCATTGTCGAGTAAAGGGATTTCGGGCATGCTGTTCAATTTCCCAAATGGTCTGTAAGGTTTTTCTATCATACAGAAGCTGGGTGGGATCTTGCTCTAGTGGTAACCGCACTGGATCATAAGCAAATTCTCCGCTAATGATGTCTATATACTTATCAGGCACCATTTCTATCTCCATTTCCTTAATTTCTCTGATGCTCACTGATCGATTCGGAGCTATAACTCTCCTAATTCAATAAAAATAGCTCGCACTACACAAAAGTAATGAAGATAAATAAACACGATATTTAAGTTTAACGTTAATATTTAGTTTCATGTTTATTTATAACGAACAAGAATATCCGTGGAGGGGTCGGCCATATAAAGTTACTATGTGGAGTAAAATGACCTAACACTTCAATCTTAAAGATTTAAAATTTACTCTTTTGTCATTTTCTCTTTTTAAACAATTTATTGTGTAATTCTCTACTTTTATTTATATATAAATAAATACATAAATAAAAGTCCACATCCAACCCATTATGGGGTAGGGCATGGTGTATGGCTTGGGTTTTAGTTGCCATCCACCCATGTCCAAATTCCATGGGTGTTTGTGTATAGGAAACTTATAAATATGCGGCCATAACAGAATCCACATCCAGAAATTATGTTAGAGTGGCATATCTAATTTTTTTTCTTCATGAGTATTATGATTATTTAATTTTTCTTTTTTCTTTTCAACATTGATCTACCTAATAATATTGTACTTATTTATGTCTAAATTTCAATTGATGGAGGTTCTTTGAGCCCCCAAAAGTGTTCGATATTGCCAAGGCCAAGTCCTTCTCCCCACCTCCATCAAGGGGAATGTGAATAAGTACATATGTTATCAAATGTTCCATTTTCTCCTATGATGTTGCATGTGGATGCTCTAAATGTGGTTTTTCATACTTTTCAAGGACTTGTTTATTTGTGGCTCGCCATCTTCTAGAATTTTTCTTATGCCTATTGGGTAGAGAGGTGGTAGAAAAAGATGGACCAGCTTCCTAGGGGTGTCTTATTAGTTAAAACAATATAAATTTATTTTGTTTTTTCATCATCATCATAGTTACTAACTTAATGAGAACTCTCACCACAAAATTAGAACTCTATCTCTAAAAACTCATTTTTGGGGTAAAAAAATACCAAAATCAACCTATGAATCTAAAAGTGGCACTATGTGTAGAACACATTTTTTAGGGTCAAAATTATCTTTTTTGAAACCATTGCCTTAAAACCCTTGTAATTTTTCCATCTAAAACGCTAAAACCAACCCCAAAATTGAAAAGTTGCAGAAATAGCAATGCCCCCAATTTTTTTTTGTGGGGGGTTCAAAATTTAAAATGTTTTAAAAGGAAATTGAAAATTCTTTGCGACCAACGGCCTCGACAATCTGTGCCCTTACAACCAAAATATAAAAATCAACCCCCTAACTGAAAATAAGCACTAATAATATCACCCTGTTTTTTTTCAAGAATAAAATTAAAACATTGTTTAACCCATGGCCTAAAAGACCCGTGTTGTTGCAAACAAAATCATTAAAGGGGGGAAAAATGGAATAAATAAATAAAAATATAAAGAAAGGGGAAAATTTGGGGAATCCAAAGTAATAATAACAAACAAGTTATTTTAAAAATAAATTATTTAGTTTTTTTATTTTTTTGGGTATAAAATACATTTTATTTTATTTTTTAAACATAATTTTAAAGAAAAAGAGAGAGAAAAATACCTTATGTGGATCTATTTTTCTTTTCTTCTTTATAACATCAATCCACCCAACAATATTGTACTTATTTTTATCTAAATTTTCCAATTCATGGAGGGGCTTTAGGCCCCCACAAGGATTTGATATTTCGAAGACCAAGTCCTTCTACCCCCTTCTATGAAGAAGAATGTGAATATTTATCTATTTTTCTTTTGTTCTTTATAACATCAATCCACCCAACAATATTGTCCTTATTTTTATCTAAATTTTCCAATTCATGGAGGGGATTTCGGCCCCCACAAGGATTTGATATTTTGAAGACCAAGTCCTTCTACCCCCTTCCATCAAGAAGAATGTGAATATGTATCTCTAGTATTGGATGTTGCATTTTCTCCTATGTTGTTTCCTATGGATTCTTTGAATATGGTTTGTTAGATGGTTTAAGAATTTTTTTCTTTGTTTTTCTCCATCGTCTTAAATTTCTTCTATTCTCATTGGGTTGAGAGGAGGTAGGATAAGATAGACAAGCCTCATGGAATTTTCCTACTAGCTAACACAATCTACATGTGAAAGTTGTTTTTCCATAATCAACATAGTTACCATCTTAACAAGAACAATGACTTCAAAATAACAACTCTAGTTCTAAAGACCCATATTTTTGGATAAACAAATACCAAAATCAACATTTGAATTGAAAATTGATGTTACGAATAGCACCCATTTTTTTCTAGGTAAAAATTGTCACTTTTTGCAACCATTTCAATAAAACCTTGTAATGTTTCGAACAAAAACCCTCAAATCAACATCCCAAATCCAAATGTCTCACTAACAACAACACCCTTTTTTGTGGTGCAAGGGGGTCAAAATTTGAAATTTTATTAGAGGATGACCTTAACAACCTTATGAGTGAAAAAAAAAACTAAAAATCAACCCGAGGATTATCCCCATAGAAAGAGAGAGAGAGAACTTGTTCCTACCATCATTTCAATTTTTTTCTTAAAAATAAATATTTTGATTAAAATAAAATAAACAAAACTTTAAAAAACTTAAACTTAAAAGAAATGAAAATTAAAAACTACATAAAAATAAAATTACAAATAAAAAAACAACATTTAAATAAAAAACAAAAATTGAAAAAAATAAACGATAAAAAATATTAGAAATACAAAAGACAACCTTTGGGGAGCGTGGTAATTTGCATAATCACCCCGCACACACCTAATCCAACCCCCTCACCCTACCTCCTACTACTCCCACAACCGATCCCCCAAAGGATCGATAACCATCCATTTAGGGGGCGAGTGTGAGGGAAAATAAGGAAGGAGGGTCAAAGGGGTGAGGGGGTAGGGTGAAATTTTGATTCCAGAAATACCCTCCCCTTCCAACTCATCACCACTCATTTAGGGACTAGAGGCACCCCCTCTCTACCTCCACCCACAAAAAACTCATCATCACTCCTTTAGGGACTAGCAGCAGGTGGAGGGAGGGGGGAAGAGGCATGGATAGGTAGGATGATGAGATTTAGAAGGGTGTGGTGCAAGGTTGACTCTAGGAATTTCCCAGACAATTTTTTTTTTTTTTTTGGGGGGGGTGATTGGTTTTTTTAATGGTTTTGTTAGAAACATTACAATAATTTTAAGGCCATATTTACAAAATTTTGTAATTTTGATGTCAAAATAAAAAAGGGGTACTAGAGATAGTGCCACTTTTCAAAATTGAGGTAAAAATAAGAGCTAAATTCATCCTCTTAAAAAATAAGAACTCTCAATGTTTCTCATCAAGTTGGTAAAAATTTTAATATAATAATTGGGAAAGGTAAGATCAACCCATTCTATGAGTATCTTGTTAGATAAAACCCCATTGAGGTTGAGTTCCATGCATATACATGCATAGGTGATAAGACCATAACAAATCTAATCTACATTTAATTTATCAAAAAATATCAAAGTATTTCCAATACCTACAAAATTATACTCAAACCATAAGTGGACAAAAACATTTGGAAGTATTACTTAGACTAGGGATATTGTGATAATCATAGATCTTGGATCGAACTATGGAAAAAATTGTTGAAAGTAGAGGCTCACCCTTCCCCACAACAATATCCCTTCATCAAAAACTATCTAATGATCATTCACAACTTTAAAATTAATAATGAATAATCCCATGGAGTAGAGGAGGAGCTCACAATAAGTATTATAATTCTAGCTCAACCACCTAGAAATATTTGATGCACATGGATAAATCCCATTGAAATGATATATGATGGAACCTCTATTGTATAATATGTTATTACAATGGAGCATTATATCTTCCACTTCTAACAATAGAATGTCATATAATTTATCTACTATGCAGAACAAAGGATTGCTTTGTTGATCAATATCTTATCATGTTCATTCATAAAGGGAGTTTTTAAATTATGAAAAATAGGATCAATAAATTATAGATATTTCGGGAGGATGTGTAGTATGAAGTTTTTTATAGGTGTTCAGGGGTATGAGAAGGGGCCCCGTCTAGTGAAAATATGTTTTTTTCTATTAGAAATATGTATTGGAAGGGGGTTTAACAAAAAGATTTTGGGAGGTATTTTTCATTATCTCGTGAAATTAGTGGTATTCTTTAATATCCAAAAAACGCACGTGTTATGTCGTATGTTCACTAACTGGAGGTCCCAAGCTATGCACATTGTATTAAGGGATGTTTTTTCCTTTGAAGGAGTTGAGTGCACAGTCTTCGCTACATTATTGAAGTAGAAGGGATCAGAGGAGGAGGTCACACAAATGTGTAGGGATCCTCTAATATGATTGATAACAAAATACAAAGTATCATCCATTTGGATTGCTTAATCTATGAGAATAATTACTATCTAGAAGTCACTTTCCTTCATAGAAAAAAATATGGTGACTTGGTGGGATACCATCCCTCCTATGAATATAGTGTTTTAATAAGGAAAATAAATACATGGAATTGATATTAAAATAGAGTGTTTCCCCTATAAGGGACCTCACAAATATTTGAAGATACTAAATATCCCCATCCAACATCTAAATCTTTGTAATAAATAGTTTCCCTGAAATATTGGGAAAACAAAGATCTTGGATCTATAAGGATTTATTCCCTCTATCTTTGGAAAACTTAGGCTCATTAAAGGTATGAATATGTCACTCGTGTATTATTTATAACATGAGAGTCATAGTGGAAATAAAAACATACCTACTATATTCTATGAAAAGCAAGAGATGGGAAATATGCTCTAATTCCCCCTTAGGGAGGGATTTTATTATCAAACCATTCTTGTTTATTAATTTGTGTACAAATGGTCTCTTTGTATAATCATAGGTGACCATAGAAACTATTACATAATTAGATGGTTGGTTGAAACCATCTCTACGACTTTTTACACAATATCTTGTTAAATCTCTCAACAAATATTCATATCCCTACACTACTACATATGGGCGGATTATTCCACGAAATGTTTTCACCTTTCCATTATTTTCATGTTTTTTTTTTAAATAGGGCGGGATTTTCGTCGATATTGCCATGAAAGTTCGTCAATATTTCCACGAATAGGTTTTTTAACTTGGGTAGGATTTTCGTCTCTATTGCCATGAAACTTCGTCATTATTGTCACAAAAATTCGTCGCTATTGCCACGAAAATTTGCCTATCTCAAAAAGCATCTGGTAACAGCCAGTTGACTAGTTGATCTATATATACCTGACTTTAAGAGACTTTGCGACACAACTACTATAGTTGTGACACTGTTCGTGGCTTTTGTTTGAGCTGTTTATTTTTTCGTCTCCTACCGATTGAAAAAATCAATTTCTCGATCTACATAGCTCATATTTTGAACTTGCAAGGTTAGTATGTTTTTTTATTGATGTACTCATTTAACTTGTAAATTTTTGTTCAAATGTTGAAATTTCATGTAGCTTATTTTTTTCTTGATAATATATTATATGTGTAGTACCATATTTCATGTCATTGTTTTTTGGATCTAGTTAGTATATTCTATGGAAATTCATGTGAAATGTCAAGAAAAATATTTTCCGAAGAATTATTTTAAGAAGAGGTAAAATCACTCCATCCATAAGTCAATTCAAACATTAAAAACGAATGTCATTATCAATCTAGATTAATTTGAGCCTACAATTCCTTATGTAAATTTAATCCTTATTACAAAACTACCAACTCATAACAACTTTAACAGTTGGACTAATGTTTGAAATAGAAAGTCATGGAAAAAAACTCCTCTTAAGTCTAATTCTATCCCTTAGAGACCTTGTTAGCTCTCTAACTTTTGTGTTTCTATGATGTTGCACCTATATATATTAATGTCATATTTTTAGTCTAGTATTAGGTTAGGTTACTCATATAACATTGTATTCTTATATGTGATGTTATTTCTCTCAATTTTTTATAATCACACACAATTTTAGATGTAGTGATTAACTCTAGTTTGTAGTTGATGTAACTTGTTTATACACTATTAATAAGGAGTAGCTAAAATATAAAAAATTCATGACGAAATCTACGATAACATGATGAAATCTACTAGTCAGACAATGAAAATTGAGAACATGCCAAAGTGTCTTAGAAAATAAAACCATGACCACTGTAAGTAGCATAAAATTGTGACCATTGTATGTAGATGAAAATCAACATGTCTTAATTTAAACCAACCCAACCCAATTGTGGATGACAAGTGGTTGGCATTCTTTTTTTAGTGTTGAATTTCAAAGATTGAAGAGGCTAGTGTATGGTGTCGAGTGATTCAAGTTTGAGAAATTTTGACCACTTTCGTTAAATAGTGTGTAATTATTTTCCATGGTGATTAAGTACACACTACTCTAAAGTACAAATTGACAAATATCAATCTTAATAGTTAATCAGTAATAAAAAATTAAAAAAAACATGTCAAAAATTATTAAAAGAAATAATTGTGAGGATTGTAAGTCATTGTAAATAAACATATCATAATCAAAAGGAGTAGCTAAAATACCATGGAGGATAGATCTCTATGTATATGTGATTGTAATTATTTTCCTTTTTATTTTAAGAATCTTTGTGTGCGCAACATTATTTTAAAACGTTTAAAACTTACACATCCAAATACAAAAACATGTAAAAATGTATTTTAGAAAGGATTCATCCTTTGTCTCAATTTTCTCAAGCCAAATCAACATTTTAGCACCAATAATGTTATTTGCATTTGCCCACCAATAATGTTATTTGTAAGGTCCAAAGGGCCAAACCTTAGATGGCCTCTTCTTGTTTTCGATGGACAAGGTAACAATTGTTTATAAAAGAATATTATTTTAATCAAATTTCAATTTTTTTTTAAATGTTTGGATATTTTCTAATTTTTTATTTTATTTTTAAATTTACCAATCTTAAAATATTAATCGTAAATATTTTTTCATATTCAATTTAAAATATTTGGTTATGTTTTTTAAAAATATTTAAATTTAGATTATTAATTATAAATATTTGTTCATATTCAATTTGGTTATGTTTTTTAAAAACATTTAAATTTAGATTTGTATAATTTTATTATCTTTTAAATAAAATTATTTTATTAGTTAATGAATCTATATATATTAACTTTTAAAATTGTTGAGACCCAATTTGGTTATTTTTTTTAAAAACATTTAAATTTTGATTTGTATAATTTTATTATCTTTTAAATAAGATTATTTTATTAGTTAATGAATCTATATATATTAACTTTTAAAATTGTTGAGACCCAAGTAGCTTAAGTCATACAATATTTTCCTTTTAAATATAAATATATGAATTGTATAAAGGAAACACATATGATTAAACATTTTGATTTGTACTTATATACTCATAATTCAGTTAAATAAACTTAGTTCAAATTATTTTATAATTGAAGATTCAATATGAAATTACATAAAAGTTACTATTATATTTTTTTGTAAGTCACTTTTTATTGATAAAAATGTAAATAATATTACAAACTAGCATATCTAATTCTCTAATTGAGAAAAAAAAATGTAAGTTACTTTTTATTGATAAAAATGTAAATAATATTACAAACTAGCATATCTAATTCTCTAATTGAGAAACAAAGAAGAGTGTTACAAACTAGTACAGTTTGATTATTTACTTAAGAAATGGAAAAAAGTGTTTTAAACTAGTACAACTTGACTATGTGACTGAAAAAAGAGAGAAAATGCATGGTCATTGAGTACTGTGGTTTTTCTTATGTGGATCTAATTTTCCTTTATTCTTTCTAACATCAATCCACTCAACAATATTGTACTTATATTTATGTATAAATTTTCTAATTCATGGAGGTTGTTTAAGCCTGCAAATGGGTTCGATATTGCCAACGCCAAGTCCTTCTCCCCACCTCCATCAAGGGGAATGTGAATAAGTACCTCTCATATCTGTGACAACCCCATGTAGTACGACTCCTACACTTTACAACTGGTAAAAGTACCCTTAATTTTTTTTAATTTTTTTTTTTTTTTGGTGTGTGTAGGAAGGTAATAATGACATTATACTCATCATCACAACACGATGACGAACCAATGCATGCAACTCACACGAAAACAACATGACGACCAAACATAAAAGAACATCAAGCACTTGGAAGTGACGTATGACATTCAACCGAAAAAAATAAGAATGACTACCCATCTGTCCTACCATGTAATGGTTAGGACCTCCAGCACACATAAGCAACACTCAAGCCTAGGTTCCCGTCGATTTTGACCATTTAAGGTCTTAGGGCTGGCGACTATTCTAAGGAACAAGGAGGCATCTACATATCACCCGACACAAGCAAACCAAGCACATTAAATGTTTACAACCCAGTACAACATTAATTAAAATGAACAACCGCACCCTTAACAGGAAGCGCGAGCTAAAAATGACTTCACCAATATCCCGATTAATCATCGAGTCAAGATAGTTAATAAATGCAGTCTATTTTAATCATCTATCACAAGTCCACTTAACATGTCTAAAAAGCATTAAGACATTAAGGTACAATCTAAATTAGCCTTAAAACCCAACCATTAATCAAGTCTAAAATTAGTCAATAATTACACTCTAATTTTAACATTATTTACAAATCTAAGTTAGTAGTTCCAAACTATAATTAGGTCATTAATTATAAATCTAATTAACATTAATGCAATCTGATTTAGCAAGTCTAAAATTAATCACTAATTTAGATATTATCAATATATGACAATCATTAAAATATAAAGGTAAAATGCTATAGTCAAACATTATTAACAAATAGATGGCCAACATGTTGTCTAGCTGAAGTGATTGAATAAACTTCTAAAGTGCTTGAATAAACTTCCATACCATAATATAATTAATATAATAATGCTACTATTACTAAACGCAGGCTTAATGCAGTGTATTCCTTCTGCTGGATAAATATAATTTAAACACACTAAAAGATTCATGCCATTGATATTACTCTCAACTAAAATCTAGACTATCCTGCATACAAGTAGGCTTGAAGCGCTCTAGCATTTAGATCATTTGAAACAAATTGATAGACTTCAAGATCATCCTGTAGGTTCCATCTAAGATTGTACTTATTACATACACAAACAGACACAGGCAGAATGACTGCAAAATAGCCTCCTGAGAACAGATCTGAAAGAGTCCAAGCCAAAATTCTGAATATCCTTGTCATATAACTGGAAAATCGAGGTTGTTTTAATGATCCATTCACCTGATGCACATTTAGTAAAACATCTTGGCCAGACCGGTCATTAAACTTGTCATTCAAAGACATTTGAATGTACGTACTAAAAAATCCAAGAAAAATCATGATAGCTGCAGCGAGTAATTGAAAACAGTACCTATGGAAATAGTCGTCGAATCTTGAGAAACTTTTTTAGCTTAAGCTCCAGTTCTTGATGTCCAGTTAGAACCAGTAGCATATTACTGTCTGAATTGGTTATTATTAGAATGTAGTTATTGTTGGTTGTTTTTCAAGCAATTAAGGCACACTTGACATCAATAAATCAACTATTCCATTAACCTCATGATTTTCATTTTCAGACAAGATGTTGAAGTTTAATAGTGGAATGATTTGTTTATAACAGGTTAGAAATGTGATTGGAGACAAGTGTTAGAAGTTGTTGCAAAAACCTCATGGATTTCTGGTTGGTCTTGTTAGATAAAGGAGATCACATCATTGAAATACCACTAGACAAGGAGTCATGGCTCTGCTACATGGATGCCAAAAACTGAATAGGTTTGCATTTTATGTAAGGCCTGGAGGGTCGACGGATTTAGGTCTTGCTGAATTTGGTGAGTATATCACTAAAGTCAGGTGGACGCTTCTCGGTTTTACTGGTGATACTGACCAAGGTATTCTTGAGTTTTCCAAGGGTTTCCCAAGGCTGGAAAGGCTAGAATTTGAGGTTGTCCTTTAGAGAATCTACATTGGCAGCTGCAATGCTTCGTCTGAAATTGCTAAGGTACAAATCGGTTCAAGGATATGATGCAACTGTTACTAGCACTAACCTTCTAGCGATGGCTCAACCTTATTGTATCATGGAGTTTTTAAAGACTCGGAGACGTTACGAACTGGAGTCGATAGGCATCTGCTCCAATAGCTGGAGAAATGAAACTATAGACCACCGGGGAAGGTAGACTGAAATCACAAAGCAATTTTTTTTAAAAAACTTCCGAAGAAGGAGAAACCACGCTCATGACAGAGTACATGATTGCCATTCATTACTGCGCGCATTGAGAACTTCACAATACCCAAGGAACTCTACGCGCATTCCACATTTCTGGGATCTTTTGTATTTTCACGAGGCACATAAGTCATCTCAATCGATTATAAGGTGAAGTTCAAATGCCCTTTACAATTTCCAATCTTGAATTAATATGGTTTTAAAATATTAAATCAGAATATTATGTGCTGGAAACCAACTGGAACAAATTTATCATCACCCATCTTTAACGAATTTAAACTTCACGAAACTGGAAGGAGTTCCCAAATCCCATCACACCATCGAAATTAGGTCAACCAATAAAGATTCTGCTGAGTTTAACACCACAAGTGTTGGGTAAATACGCTACCCTAACCAGGAAAACGTCCAAAAAATGGTCAGGTAAAATTTCATTAAAGGTGATAAAACTCAAAAGGAGATCGCCAGGGAGTACATGAAAACAGAGCTAAAATATCAAGAAAATAAAATAAAAATGCAGAGTCCATTTCGTGAATTGGGGTGTGGTGATACCGTGAATAAATTCCATCAATAAAATAGAACAAAGTTCAGTTTACAGGGAGGTATCACAACACATATTTGAGTTTCCAGCAATAAGAATAAAAGGCAGGGTTACTAGGCAAACCAATGTAAAAGACACAAAACCACCCAGTAAATTCGTCAAGAGCTGTATCAACGCGGACTAAATTTCCTGGAAATGAGTGGAATAACGTAGAGAGATTCAATCACAAGAAGGCGCAGGACAACAACTTCCAATAACAACAACAGAGGTAGACGACGGATGGGTTCGTCCCTCACTTCACCATCCTTGCACAGAAAAGCAGGGCGTTGAGATCCATATGTCTTTAAATGCTAAGGCGACGACCGTAGATCAGGATCATGGCTGAATGCTTAGGCGAGGACTGGTGAGCTATGGACGAAGTCTAAACAACCTCAGGGTCAAAATCAACACATAGGGCGGTCATGACATGTAGGAAAACGAAGGCCATGGGAGTCAACAACCATCGAGCTAGGCTAAGGAAAGTTTCAGTCACTAATTTAAAAAAAAAAAAATCATTTACTTTTCCATTAAATAAGCAGATCCAAGCATAAGTCCTAATACATTCTACCATACAAAAATGAAGAGAGCGTATTGTTGCCTGATCTATCGTTCTGAATGACGTCCACACGCTCCGTGCAAATCCCGCTCGCCAATCCTCGAGACTTCACAGGTACCTCCCAGCCAATGCTAGGGGTACTCTTCTTCCCCCTTATCCCCCAAGCCACAAAGGGGCCACACACTCATGTCCATATATTTCGACTAGCTCCTAGCTTGCCTCACAATGCTGAGCTACCACTCCTCATCGAGCTGGCTATCCCAACTCCCACAAGTTAAGTCAGTCAAGTGAATATTTCTGTAGCGTAATGTTATGCAAACAAAATATCATCCAACCTCCATCACCTCCCTTCATTATATAGAGTTTCGTGGTTCCTTACTTTCCAAAAAATCTCTTTTAGTTAAGTTTTTATAATTAATTTCCTAAAAATTCCTCCCCGTACAAGTGTCACCCATACCCTTCCTTCCTCATAAATTAACTTCTTTAATTAATTAATTATCTTTATTTCCCTCACCCACCTAGAGTTACTCCTAGAATCACTCCTAGGTGTCCCCAAAATCTCTTACATGTTTTAATAACTTTCATTTTTATTAAATGGCTTGTTCAGTTTAAATTAGAAAGATCTTAAATGGGGGATTCTTTACTAAGTTTGACCTTCCGCTTTTCCCCTTAAGTTCCCCTTTTTCCTTTTTAATGGTTACATTTTTTCCTAGTTTCCTAAAATTTTAGATTTTCCCTCTTTCCCCTTTTTAATTAGAAATCAAAAAGGTAGGTGTGGAATTTTAACCCTTTTTCCCTTTTATCAATTAATTAGTATCTTTTAAATTATCAAAAAGATAAAACAATTAATTCCAACATATTTATTTTTTTATGAATAATTTAAATTTCTTACTCCCTTCATGTTACAAGATTTTACGAAAATCATAATTATTATTTAAGTTGTTTTTGTTTTAATTATTATTATTATTATTATTATTTTTAAAGGTAGAGAAAATTTTACCACTAGCGTAATTTAGACTTCGACCTTAAATTTTGTACTGGGCGACATTTAATTAGGGAAATTTTTTTTAAAATTACATAACCTATTATTCATCCTAAGGCCATCTAGGTTCATTCCTCTATCACCAACAACGTGACCTGCCCTTCAAAATGCACTAGGTGCATCAAGGATGCCACTCGCCTCATATGTTCCCTTGCGCGATGTGCCCTTCAGGACACACTACGTGCTCCAAGGGTGCCACTCGGCTCTTGAATGACTTGGTAGACATCAAAAACCCCTGGAGTCAACACTCTGCCAAGTGAACTTGTGGGGGACTAAGAGCTTCTAAGGAATAAGGCCCCTGCCTTATTGTGCGCCCCTTAGAATCATCATGAGCGACTATCGTAGTCTTCCCTCATAGCATCATGGGTCCTCTCGAACTAGGTAATCGTTAACCTATAGTTCGAGCCACGGTGGGAGTGCTAGTAGGTTGTGGCAGGGTTGTTGCCCACACCTCTCCCTCAACATCTCTGGTAGTCATGCGTGACCCCTTTACTCCATATGTGAGTCTGGTTAGCAAGCTATCGTTAGCCTGCATCATCAACAAATCATGTCAGAACATATCCATATCATATCATCCAGTAAGATGCACTAATATCACAGTAAAACAATCAAACCCCAATGGCACACTCCCTGACTCGATCCGGATTCCAAGGGGTTCCTTGATGCCTCTGCATCCTCGAGGTCCAAAATCCTGTACCCTTAGTAAAAGCCAAGTCAATAGCACTTGTCTATGTTGAGACAGAAAAAAAACATGTCATCATCCCATAATGCCTCATAATCAAAATCAAAAGTTTTAATAGCATAATAATCTGGATCACTTGCAAGAAAGTGTCCTCAAAGAATAAGTTCGCTCAGTGCACCAGAGTGGGATGTTACAGTATCAGATGCTACATTTTATCCTATGATGTGGCATGTGAATTATCTAAATGGGGTTATTTATACTGTTCAAACACATGTTTCTTTTTCGCTCACCATACTCTGGATTTTCTCTTACACCCATTGGGTAGACAGGTGGAAGGAAAATATGGATAATATTCCTAGGTTTCATATTAGTTAAAACAATATACATATAAAAAAAAAAATCCATAATCAACATAGTTACTAACTTAATGCGAAATTTGACCTCAAAACTAGAACACTAGCTCTAAAAACCCATTTTGGGTGGTAAAAAACCACCAAATCAACCTCTAAATCGAACAGTGGTGCTACCAATAGAACCCATTTTTTCAGGCTCAAAATTATCATTTTTGCAACAATGTCCTTAGAAAATGTAATTTTTCCAATAAAAACCCTAAAATCCACCACAAAATTGAAAATTGGCACCAATAGCAACACCATTTTTTTTACTATGGGGGGGTGTTAAAAATTAAAAATTATTCAAAAGGATGGCCTTAATAACATTAGAATTGAAACAAAAGGATAAAAATAAAACTTGGAAATAAAAATTAGCATTCCTAGTAGCAGCCCCCCTTTTTGCAGGGTCAAAATTGCAACTTCATTGAGACCAATGGCCCTGAAAACTAATTCCCTTACAACCAAAATATTAAAATTAACCCTAGAATTGAAAATAGGTACTGCCAATATCACCCCTTTCTTTTTTCAAGATTTAAATTACAACATTATTTAAACCATGGCCTAAAAGACATGCGTTGTTGCAAACAAAATCATTAAAAAGGGGAAAAACAAAAAATGGAATAAATAAATAAAAATAGAAAGAAAAAATAAGAAAATTTGGGGAAAAAATCAAAAGCAAGAAGAACAAATGTGTTATTTTAAAAATAAATTATTTAGTTTTTTTTTTTCTATTTTTTTTGTTTTCTAGTGTGTATGTTACATGTGAGACTAGCCTGTGGTCTAAGAAACTACGACATAGGGGCATCTAAGCCATTAAAATCACCCAAGGATCACACCTGGCCTCGGCCACTCCAACACATAACATGGTGTTGGGCCCCAACAACCCCCTTCTTTATTTTTTATTAAAATCTAAGGTTCCTCAAAATTTTACTTGGATCCTTCATTTTTTTCCCTTAGACTTGATTGGATTGGTATTGGTTTTCCTTGTTTCGAGGTTGGTTTGAGTTTATATTCTTTTCTTTTGTTTGGTTTGAATTTCATGAAATTCAAATGCCATTTTGTTTTTCTTTCTACGGAGTTTTGATGTTGATTGACGAGCTTCATAATTTAGGAGTTTGTTATTACCTCTTCCTTATTGAATTTATCTCCTATGAGAATGACTTGGTTGAAGACATGGATTAATAACAATGATTTTACAGGAAGAACCTTTATTTCCACACATCTTTTCTATGACATTTGTTCACATTTGATCAAATTTGAATGAAGGGGAGACGAACATAGAAATCTTAATTTAAACAAAAACATTATTTTTTATCAACTCTTTACTTTTGTTTGAATTATGATTATGTTTTAGTATTTTTCTCATTAGTAATAATTTTCACAAAATCATTGGGTAGATTTAATTAACTAAATTATTCTGTCAATTTGCATCTCATTTCAACAAAAAAAAAATTATCTATCATTTGTTTAATTTTGTGAAAACCCAAAATTAATATTTTTCTCCTCTCCATCAACTTGAAGCTTACATAATTTTAAGATCATATTTGAAA
>SNQJ01S0089651.1:0-16730 GCA_010110895.2 Picea sitchensis
AAATCTAAAAAAATAAAATTTAATAAAAACAAATTCATTAATATATACAAAAAAAAAAATTCAAACATATATTTTATATGGTTTATATATATAAAACATATGTTTTATATATAAAAAACATATAACATATATGTTATATATACATATAATTTATAAAACATATATTATATGTTATTTTATAAATATATAACATATATGTTTTATATTTATAAAACATATAACATATATGTTTTATAAATATAAAACTTATATGTCCAATATATCTATTAATAGAACCTGGGCCAAGCCTGTGGGGGAGTTGGTACGATACTCGACATCGTTCCAGTCTTTTGTGGGCTTGGTCCAGGTCCCATGAGTACCCACAAGACCTGAGCCAAGTCCATGGGGAAGCTGGAGGGATGTCGGACATTGCCCTATCACCCCCACGAGTCTGACCCTTTGTTGTTTTTTTTTTAATTTGGATTTTGAATATATTT
The DNA here is from genome assembly GCA_010110895.2 of Picea sitchensis. Classification (NCBI taxonomy): domain Eukaryota; kingdom Viridiplantae; phylum Streptophyta; class Pinopsida; order Pinales; family Pinaceae; genus Picea; species Picea sitchensis. The sequence continues at coordinate 477 of SNQJ01S0089651.1, forward strand.
TTTTAAATGTGTTTTTGTGTTCATTAAAAAAATATAAATTTCTGAAGATTTTCTCTTTTCTCTTTATTTTTTTTTTAATGTAAATTTAAGAAAAGAAAAAAGAAGAAGTTAGTAAATAAATTTTCAAGTGACCATTTAGGATCCAATTTTGAATTTTTTTATTTGTGTAGGGATTTGTTGTCAAGGCCACGGGTTGAATTAGGTCATAATTAGCTGTAATTTTAACGTTTAGAAAATACATTTTTCTTTAGGTAGCACCATGTTTTTATTTAGGTGTTGATTTTAAGGTTTTTCTAAGCAACTATTTTATGTTTTAAGGCCATGTTTGAAAAAAGATGTAATTTTGACCCAGTCAGAAAAATTGGTGCTATCGGTAGCACCACRATTTGATTTGGGGGTTGATTTTAGAGTTTTTCTTAGCAACCATTTTATCCTTTAAGCCCATGCTTGAAAAAAGTTGTAATTTAAACCCGGTTACAAAAAGTGGTGCTATCGGTAGCACCAMTTTGTGATTTGGGGGTTGATTTTAAAGTTTGTTTGAGAAGCCATTTGATCATTTAAGCCCATGCTTGAAAAAAGTTATAATTTTGACCTGGTTACAAAAAATGGTGCTACCAGTAGCACCACTTTTTGATTTGGGGGTTGATTTTCATGTTTTTTATGCAAAAATATGGGTTTTAAGGGCTAGAATTTTCGTTTTGAGGTCACAGTTCTCATTAAGTTGGTAACTATGTTATCTCTCATCTTTGCATCTTTGGCCTAATGTTGGTCCATGTTGCTCTCAATTGAACCTTTAAAATAATTCCTTAAACACAAGCCTTACAACACTTTTTTCCTTTGCAATTTGAAACCTTGACCCATGGAGGAATTTTTCCGAGTGTCCTTATCCTGCACATGTTTCCTTGCATTGAGCATCAGTATGTTCCATGCATCTATAACTAGTTTACTTTCCCATGACACTCTTTTATCCTTTGTAACTTAATGTTCTTTTATTCTTTTTCAAGCTCATTAAAATTTTGAAAAAGACACAAAAATATATATATTCCAAAAAGAGGGGGCAAAAAACATACACTCTTTTTTTGGCAATAAGATAGTCACCCTTGGACAAAGCACATCCTTTCGTTTGTTTGTCAAGCATTGGGATCTAGTATGACCTTAGGAAGTTGTTCTCAGTACATAGAATTGTGTCCTCCTCCGTTTGGTTACTCTTCCAAACATATGGAGAGTTTTTGGTGCCTCCTAAATCACAGACTTATGTCAATATTACATTGCCTAAGTCTGATCATCTTTCATGATTTTGTCTAAGGGAATTTTTATCCAACCTAAGTCAACCATTCTGCAATTTATCTCTTGAATTTCATGAGTTGGCCATCCTGAGAGTCCAGTCGAGTCCAGATTCAAAATTGATGAAGTTCTATGCCTGATCATTGATATCCTTCAGTCTTTTCCCAACGTTTTGTCGAAGACCTCATAGTAGTGAGTCTTACACTCCTATTGTAATCCTACCTCAGTTGTTGAAGATATTCAAGTTGTTGCTCGAGCTATGATGTTCTCATCTCCAGCCATAGGCATCAATACTCCTTGAAGATGCATATTATATTGTATTGCTCATGGCTACACTTTGTATAGACATTTCTGTTACATGGATCTACAATGTAATTAATTGGTAGTCATGATTAGTTTATCCCGAGCATGGGTATGCCCGCCTCGAAGAGATTATTGTTAATTTATAGATGGCACGCTCCCGAACTCTAGTCCCGGGCTCACTCGACTTCGTGCATTCCCACTGGTAAAGATATTGCAATGTATTTCGGCCATCAATTTCTCTTCTAACCTCACACATTAGGGGGCATCTGTTACAACTGAAAAATTCTCTACCTATGCATACATGGCTTTGGCCCTTCTACTTGCACAAACTGCCAAATTATTGATGAGACTCTCTCTTAAAAAACCATTTTTTTTGGAGCATGTATGCATCCTTCTGCACTACTGCCTACATACATATGCTAGCTACATACTAGAAATATCGTGTACATTCGCTAATTTCATACTAAACAACCCGCGTTTACCTCCAAAAGTTGCAAAATATAAAAAATTGTAAGGAATTCGGTAGATTTTACGGTCTATGGTTGGTTTCCCAACTATTTTACCCATTGTATCCCGTCCCCAAACTGATTAACTATATTTTTATCATATAAAAGGAGGTTTTGGGGTCTCATTCCAACATCAAGACTCTACCCAAATCCATTTCCCTCCTTGCCCAAGTATTTGCAACCCCTTCTGATTTTTTCCCTCAACATTCCCTCTCTAGCCTTTTCTCCTATACAATCTCTTCCCTTCCCCGAAGGATCAACTAATTGTGAGAGAAAACATTGGGATAGTGCACTTGGAGAAACATTAAGATGAACCCAGACCAGGTTCGTGGAGCGTCGGCCTACAAAGGTTGTAATTTTTTATCTTTGGATTTGAATAAAAAAATATTTTTCTTGTCCCAAATGATATCTTTATGTTTTTTATTTTATTTATGCATAATGGTTTATATCAAACCCTAATCTTGATGAGTAGAGATAGAATATTTGTAGCATTGTTTGTCTAAGTGTTCTGGTAGGTCTGCTTTGGGAGGAGACTTGCATCCTGGGAAGCTACAAAGATGGAGGAGGTTTAAATCGAACGTTGGACCAGAGGTACTACTTCTGACCTACTTTCCTATCTCTTTCTTTTCATCCATTTAGAGTGTTTGGTGTAGTTTAGGAATTATATTGTCTTTTAAGGGAGATTATAGCTCTACCTATACTTTGACATAGTAATAGGGGGATTTCCCCCGCTAGAAGAATTGCAGATTGTCCTTGTCAATGTTATAGTGGTGCAAGGCCCATTAGATTTTAATATGCTTCTCAGGTGTGATTATGTATATGATATGAATGATGTGGTGTCTATGCTCTTTCGGGTGATGCATTTCCCTCACAATGGAAGCATTGCCAATATCGACGAGATGGCATATGATAATCACTATCCTAATTCAACATTAGTTCAGGATGCCCCTTTATATGTTCCTAGTGTTCGTGTAGACTTTGCCTCTCCACAAGTTAATTATGTGGCGTCTTATCCTCGATGTTAAATTTCTTCTAAGAAGGAACCTGTGCAATCACGTTTTCCTTCTTGAGACATGGTCTCGACAATTGATCAGTTTTGTTATCCAATGGGGGCATGGGAGCCCTTGCTTCTCCCTCTTGGTCTGAATGATCTTGAATCTCCTTTTGATTCTAATCTCACTATTTGTATATCCTCAAGCCCATGTGCTTGGGATTATTTATTGATAGAATCTGTGAGTCCTGTCCAGAACCTCCATCATCATATGGAATATGGTCAGTTTACTTCACCCTTTGGGACTGTCTACCATCTTCGTTTGCATGATTTCTCGGATTTTGAATTACCTTCAAATGAGGCTATCCTTGAAGCCATGACTATAGTTTCTATACCATGGCAAGACTTACATCATAGTTTATGTTTTCTTCCCTTTTGGGAGACTTTTCAGGTTGACTATCGAATAGAATCTTGGTCAGAGCCTAACAATGGGCTCTACTTGAACCAGTACTATGCATGAGCCATAAGTCTGTGCAGTGCCTTGTACATATTGTATAATCCAAGTTTGTTGTTTTCAAGTTTTGTATTTAGTAGCACCTCTTATTTTTCGAAGTTTCTATCTATATTAGATTTATTAACTTCTTGATGAGTGTTATTGGCCATATATGCAGGATCTTGGAGACATTGGTTTGTCGTATCAATCCGTCCTGACAGGTATTAACCTCGAAAATGGCATATAGGTTAGATTTTTCCCTACTTTCATTTTTGCATTATCCATTTCCTGGTTCATTTGGCCTTAGTGTCGACCCCACTGAAGTGCGACATAGAACCTTCTCTTCTTCTTTAGAAGTGTCATTATTAGGTGGTAGAGCCTACCTCTACATGGATGCCCTAGGTAGATCCTTTGCTGCATTTTTGGCATCCATGTCATGATTTTGTCTATAGGCTTGGGAATCCTTGTTAATCTTTCCATGATTACATATTGAAGCCTTATTCTTCTATCCAATCATCATTCTTGGCCTTACCCACATGGCTCCCTAATGAGCACACTTTTTTTTCTTTCAAGCTCGCTTTAAATTTCGAAAGAAACATCCAACGAGATTGTATTTATTCTTTTCGATCTCATATGGATTACTTGAGAAAATAATCCCCCCCTGGAGTTTTCTTTAATCCCTTTTCAGATTCTCAAATATTGAAAAGATTGTCGAGCAATCTTTTTTCCCTTCACGCTCGCCAAACGTAAATTTGAAGGCACATCTGCCTGGCAGTAGTTTACCCCTTTTTTGGTCCGGACAACTAATTTTATGAATAAATGTACACTCTAGGAACTTCAGTTCGCTAGAAGAGTATTCTTAGGCGTAAGTTTAACCCTTTTTCAGGCCCAAGGGACTAAATTTTCGAAAAATGAATGTTCTCCTTGGTTTTGGTTTATCTCTTTCCTGAGCCTTGGAGATTACTTCTGAAAAAGGAACCCCCTCAGAGTCCATAGTTAAGCTCTTTTCAGACTCCCTAAATAGGAATTCAGTAGATTTTACAGGCTATAGTTGGTTTCCCAACTATTTTACCCCTTGTAGCCCATCCCCAAACTGATTAACTATGTTTTTATCATATAAAAGGAGGTCTTGGGGTCTCATTCTATAATCAAGCATTAGAATAGAGAAACTCTGCCAAAATCCCTTCCCCTTTAAGCTCATGCTTTTCATCCCTTTATGAGGTTTGGCCTCAACATTCCCCCTCCATCCCTCTCCCTATATAATCCCTTCCCTATTTCGAAAGGAGATCAGTTGGTAATGAGAGGTATTAAGATAATGATGCACTTGGAGAAACAGTAAGTGGAGCCCGAACTAGGTTCGCGGAGCGTCTACCGATAAGAAGGTTTTAACTTTTGTAATCTTCACATATGAATAAAAGAGTTCTATTTGTGTCCCAAATATTGTGTTTTTGTGCTTAATTGAGTAATGCATTTACATTTATATATGAACCCTAACATTGATAAGTAGAGGTAGGATATCTTGTAGCTTTGTTATCTAAATTGTTTACATGTCATCATTGGGAGGAGACCAACAACCCAAGAAACTACAAAGGAGAAGGAGATCTACACCAACCGAAAAGACCTAAGGTACATCCTCTTTTCCTTCTCTTGTCTTTTGAGTTCAGATTGTTTGGGGTAGTTTAGAAGTAGAACTGTCTTTTAAGGGAGATCAATTCTCTTCCTATACTCTGACCCAATATAGTAANGACAACTAATTTTATGAATAAATGTACACTCTAGGAACTTCAGTTCGCTAGAAGAGTATTCTTAGGCGTAAGTTTAACCCTTTTTCAGGCCCAAGGGACTAAATTTTCGAAAAATGAATGTTCTCCTTGGTTTTGGTTTATCTCTTTCCTGAGCCTTGGAGATTACTTCTGAAAAAGGAACCCCCTCAGAGTCCATAGTTAAGCTCTTTTCAGACTCCCTAAATAGGAATTCAGTAGATTTTACAGGCTATAGTTGGTTTCCCAACTATTTTACCCCTTGTAGCCCATCCCCAAACTGATTAACTATGTTTTTATCATATAAAAGGAGGTCTTGGGGTCTCATTCTATAATCAAGCATTAGAATAGAGAAACTCTGCCAAAATCCCTTCCCCTTTAAGCTCATGCTTTTCATCCCTTTATGAGGTTTGGCCTCAACATTCCCCCTCCATCCCTCTCCCTATATAATCCCTTCCCTATTTCGAAAGGAGATCAGTTGGTAATGAGAGGTATTAAGATAATGATGCACTTGGAGAAACAGTAAGTGGAGCCCGAACTAGGTTCGCGGAGCGTCTACCGATAAGAAGGTTTTAACTTTTGTAATCTTCACATATGAATAAAAGAGTTCTATTTGTGTCCCAAATATTGTGTTTTTGTGCTTAATTGAGTAATGCATTTACATTTATATATGAACCCTAACATTGATAAGTAGAGGTAGGATATCTTGTAGCTTTGTTATCTAAATTGTTTACATGTCATCATTGGGAGGAGACCAACAACCCAAGAAACTACAAAGGAGAAGGAGATCTACACCAACCGAAAAGACCTAAGGTACATCCTCTTTTCCTTCTCTTGTCTTTTGAGTTCAGATTGTTTGGGGTAGTTTAGAAGTAGAACTGTCTTTTAAGGGAGATCAATTCTCTTCCTATACTCTGACCCAATATAGTAACAGGGGGATTCTCCTTGCTAGCAGAGACCAGCGAGAAGTGAACCCAAGATGATGGTGACGGTTTCCAAAATCGAGTGTGGTGGAAGTGAACAATCTGAGACGACAAACTGAGATGCAGGTTCTAGAGTCTTGCAAACATACAACCAGAGCAGTAGTGATGAATTCCAGAGGCAAGTGCAACGACAATGAACCAAGGAAGGAAGTTAGGGAAATCCCTAGCCACAATGGTAACAACCCGCGATTCGACTCATCTCTTCATTTCCATTTTCTCATGTTATCCTCACATTGTTTTCTCCAATATACTGTAGTGGTGGTGTAGGAATTTTTATTCTTGAGGACCATGTACTTGTTGTTTCCCTTGGATTTTTACTCTACACTATCTTTGGTCGTTTTATTGGTGCTTCTATTTTATTTATAAGCTCAGGGTTTGAATGAGTAGGAGAGTCTCCTATCTTGGTAATAGTAAATACTTCTGTAATATTCTAAACAAAATCCTTTATTTCCATAGGCTATGGTTTATTTCCCTTTGTTTCTATCTTTTGTACTATTTTCCTCTAATTTACACTCTTCACCCCTTGAGATCTAGGTGTTTTCTTCCTTGAAATATTTTCAATAGTGCTCCATTTCTACTCCTTATGTACTTCAATGGATTTACCTTTCTTGAGAGAATTCCTCTTGGTGTGATTCATTTTGGGTGTTTTTATTGTATCACCACGGGGTTGTCCCTATGAGGAATTTGTAGCTTTAGTGGCATACAAGGTTTGCAAATCCTCCTTACTTCAAGTAACAAACCCATTTGAAGTAATTCTACCTCGTTGAATTGCCAATGCATCAATTACTAGCAATTTAATGAGCCAGTGGTGAGCAAGGGATATTACTTTTCCCACTTGAACCTTGAAAACCATTTCTTTAATGGACTGTAATAGGAAAAATGGGAGGTGAAGGGATTCCTCGGGTCTAATATATGCAAAGTAGAATATTTTAAGCGATAATAAAAAGCTAAACTATGCATACCTTCACAAGTGATGTATTTGATTATCTGCAAAGATACCTCTTCCCATAGTGATGGTAGAATTGTTCATTTTTCTCCATGCTTTGTGTCCTACATTGTTTTATAGGAAATGATGAAATTTTGTTTTTCCTCTTAAGACTGCACTCTATCATCCTTCTCCCACTTCTGTCCAATTAGTAATCCTAAAACCATGGAGTTAGTTTCCTCATTTACCCTAATTTCCAAACCATTCATTCTAAAGATAAAACCATGCTAGTGTTCCATCATGATATTTGATCTAAAATTTTTGGTAAATTCCATTGTAATATCACTATAGTCAATTATAATATTCTAACCATCTAACTTCCTAGAAGATTTTCAAGCCTTTGAAGTTACTTCTCAATAGTTATGTCTTTATTGGTTCCCTCCATTTTATTCATTCTCCCTTTGTTTCTTTGAATTGTAAGTGGTTTATTTATTTCTCCTCAATTATTGACTCGCTTCTTAAGCTAGCAAACAACTATGCCCTATGAAGTCCTTTGAATATATATACAGGCATTTGACTCGCCTCTTAAGCTAGCAAACAACTATGCCTTGTGAAGTCCTTTGAATATATATACAAGCATTTGAATTGAAATGTGGTCATGCTAGTTACAAAATCTATTGCATCACTTATGGACTACTTTCTTAATGATTACGAGTCTCTTATATGAATTTTTTATTTTCCACATTAAACTCTTCATCATTATGACTTATTCATATCACTCCGATTTTTCAATGGGTTTATATGACAACACACATTTTAAAATTTTGATACGATGAATAATTAGAGCAATAGTTCCTCCTCTCAACAAAAGGCTCAGACATCCATGTTTTAAAGGGATAATATAATTAGGAAGTGAGGGTATAGTTGGAATTTTTGGTGCAATGGCCATGTGATGTAGTTATCTAACATATGTTTTCAAACAATGGTTGGACAAAATTGAAGAAATGTTTAGAAATACGTGATGTACCATGATTTTGAGCATGATATGATGTATGCTGATAATTTGAAGAACATCGTGTGCATAATATTTCGTTGTTTGCCTCACTGATATTCATAGAAATCCATGATAGTTGGAACTTTTGTTATAAGAATATAAACTCAATAGCAAGCCTATAGAACGTGAATGAATGTGAATTCAACAACATACATGTAGACTATGAATTTTATCATGTAGAAATGAATTTAGCAATAGTCCTATGGTTAATATCCTAAAGTGATACGCACAAGATTACTAAATTGAAGTCGAGAGTTCTTCAACATCATTGATTTGAATTTGTTGAATATCATTTTGATTATTCCAAATAGTAATGCTAAGCTTTGTCTGGTGTGAAGCATGTGGAATGATGGTTTACTAAAGATGGAAGCCATGATCTTGAATATTAGAACTTTGTAGATGGAAGCCATGAAAGTGATTAGTGGAATTAGTGGAATGTTATAAGAGATAATACTTTTTTTTCTTCTTTTCCTTTTTATCTTTTTCTTGCAGAACATAGTTATCAGAAAATTGTTTATTGATTTTGTCCTATTTTATGGCCCTATGAAGGATTTTACCATAAGATATTTTTTTTTTATAGGTTTTTTATTTTGCAAATGAAGACATGCTAGGAAACTAGTTTTTAGGCCATCTTATATCTTATGATGCCTTCAAGAGGTTTTCACACACACACACACACACACACACACACACACACACACACACACACACACACATCCTCACAGAAAACCCTATGAGTACTTCCCCATGATCCATGGGTGGTAAATGGGGTAAACCATTGGTCATTAATGGATACTAACCTCGAGGAGATTAAGAGAATCGAACTCGTGACCTCCCTAATTCACCGTGGGAGATTTCTCACACCTAGCTCATGACCAATTGAGCTAACCCTCAGGGGTGTGTGTGTGTAGATTTTTGACTGCAGAATCAACAACTAGTTGGGAACGTACTCACATGACATGGGGTTGTGTTATCCAACTGTGGCCACTATAACCTCCAGGCATGTCAGTGTGGCCCCTCATGCGACACACAAGGTAATTCGAGGGTTTCAAACCAATGACTTCACATAACATAGTGCCTTAACAATACACTCCATCATCGATTGTTCTACACCCCGAGGGAATATATATGTATGTATGTATGTATGTATGTGTGTGTGTGTGTGTATGTATTACATGTTACAAATCCTAAGGAAAACCCTCAAGTACTTCCCCTCATTTTGAGGATGGTACCAAGGGTAAACAATAGAATCTCCAGGGCACAAGGCTAGTAAACAATAGGGCTCAAATCCATTACAACAATATACTCGGTATGAGCTCAACATATCAATTGCAAGAATTGATCGTATGTGGGGAGGATAACAATCATTCATCCCAACCACCCGAGCTAAACCTAATTCACACAAACACACACACACATTTTGATTAAATATAATAAAATTACATTTTGTATATGTGTATTCACATTTTAAATTTTTTCCCAATAGGAAGATCAGATAAATTTTTCTCACAGAGTAACCTACTCCTTCAAGTCCATAAACATAGATCCCAAAACAAAACCTCACATATTATCTAGTACTTCCTTTAAAAGCATTCATAAAAAAATTGAATCCCTCACAACAACTCCTAAAAACACATTTCGATCAATTGTTCAAAATAAGCACTAATAAAATGGGGGATGAAAGTATTCAAAAATGTGTCCATCCACAATCTCTTGAATGTGACAAACTCTTGCATCCAAATGCGATCCAACCTTTGAGATGCCATCAAACTTTATACTTCTTTCTTTGAAAACATGAACAAATGAAATAGTGTTAAAAATTGACCTAGTCAATTGTACGTATTCAAATATAAGCCTCAAAGTGAAGTTTTACAAATTGTTCTTCCCATTCATTCAATCAATGACTATAAGAGAATCACAAAAAAAATTGTATTTTTTGAGCTCCATTTTTAGTTGCTAACATTCTCACTAGCTTTAAGGCTATGAATTCAACGAATTATTAGTGCCTCTTCCCAAACCAACCTTTAAATTGAAAAAATGATCATCAAATAAATATAAAACACCTCTTGCACTACTGATGGGAGGGTCCCTTTGTCTTGCACCATGAAAGAAGGCCCATGCACTTATTTTATCAATATGCTCCTCTATGACCACTCTATGATGTTTTTCCTTTGTCATGGTGATCAAAACCTTCTAGGATAGACATACTTTGAACAACACATTAGATGGGAGGGATATATCTACCTTCAAATATATCAACATTTCCAACCATATTCCCTAAGCAACTAATAGAGACCAAGACTTGTATTTTTTACAGTAGGATTTTTACACCACTTTTTAAACCACAATCAATATTAATACAACCGCAAATATCCCTTAGTTTAGTATATATTTCCAATTTCTTCCATATCTAAATTGCAAAAGGGAAAAAAAAAATAACAAATGAAAAATAGACTCATCACATTCCTTACACAACCTACACCATCTTGGACCATGATTGCCTCTTTTTTGCAAGATATCCCATGTAACAACTTGATTTCTTTTAGAGATAACCACATAAATATATGATATTTTAAGTGGCATTTGTATTTCTATATTCTCTTCCACCACCAAACCATATCCTCTACCCTAGGTACAACACTTAAAAATTGATAATCTGATTTTGGATTATATATTCCTTGGTTGGATTTACCCCATATGAGCTCATGCTCCTCTTCCTTAATCTTCACATGACTATATATATATATATATATATATCATATTCAATAGCATGTATACCATCTAGCCCAAGCACTACAATCAATTTCCACTCTTGCCTACATATATCAGTTATCTTTAGATAGAAAACTTGATTAAGAAATAAATAATCACTTCTATGGAGAGTCTCAATCAAAATATGAAATAGTTTATACCCCTCACCACTGCCAAACCAAGGTCAAAGACGATCCTCACTTTCATCCCTTTCCCAACCCTCGAAACAAGACAATGACCAATTAAACAGAAGGTCGATATCATTGCTTTCCAAATAATAGAAGCATTTTTCCATTTTTTATTGGATTTGTCATCCAATCTCCCACAGAGTTAGGTAATATATACATTTGAATTATGACTTGGCGTCGAATACCCTTATCTTCAATCATCCTCTAAAAACATTTAGAATCCAAATCCTTATTGAAAAGGTGAATGTTTTGCATACCCCAACCTCCCCCTTCTTTTGAAATAATAATATGATCCCATTTAATCCAAGTAATCCTTTTCTTTTTCTTTAGTTCTAGGCCATAAGAACTTGATGCTAGATTGTTTAATCTTTTCTAAAACCCCCTTTGGGATGAAATCCAATGACATCCAATATATAGAAATTGCCTCAAGAACGCATTTGACTAATATGTGTCTACCTCCCCAAGATTACCAATGATTGCACCAAACATATAATCATTTTACCACGTTAGCAATAAGCCAACTCCAATTTGTTTTTTCGATATTTGTTTGGTTTAAGATAAAACCATAAATATTTTAGACCATCCTCAATGTCAATCTGTTGGAAAGGAAATAGATGAGTAAAATACCTAACCTCCTCTTCAACTAAGCCAAAAAAATATATACAAATTACTTCTAAACATTAACCAACATATATATAGTTGTATAATAAAGATCTAATATACAAAATATACAAATTACTTCTAAACATTAACTAACATATATATAGTTGTGGAATCATATCCCCTATAATTCTAGTCCTTGTCCATCTAGCAGCGAACGATGTATTTATTATTAATAATGATCAAAACATTACATTTCTTAGGCACATTGGCCTCTTTTAATTGTTTGGGCATTCTGGCCTCTCAGCACTTAAAAAATACATTATTTAATATGGGGCTCAAAACTCGGGGTGTTACATCCCCTCCCCTTTATTTTGGCACTGTGTTCAGTGCATATACAAACATGAATCAAAATTCCAAAATTTATTCAAAAAGATGTGGGTACTCTACCCGCATGGAATCTTCATGCTCTCAGGTAGCATATTTAAGACCGTAGCATGTCCACTGAACTTTTACCATCTCTATAACTCAATTATGGAGCATTTTGAATTTTTGTCCAATATTCACACTGGTTGGACCTAAAAGTATCCCTCTGTCTCTACCTGAATCAGATGTCAATCAATAACATGGTTAGGATCATGTACATATTTCTTTAGCAAAGAGACATGAAATACATTATGCACATTCATGGAAATAGGCAATGCAAGCAAGTATGCAACTGGCCCTATTCTATTCAATATCTCAAGTGGACCACAAAATATGGCTTCCAACTTTGTACAGCTACCCAACTTCAAAGAGCTCTTCTTGGGATTTACTTTCAAAAGCACATGCTCCCCCACTTTAAATTCTTTTTCTGTCCTATTCTTATCGGCATAAAACTTCTTTCTATCCTAAGCTGCCTTTAAATTTTGCTTAATCTTAACCATCTGGTCTTCCATATCCTTGAGAAACTCTAGCCCAAGTACCACTCTATCTGTTGGGTTGTCCCAGCTTACTAGAGTACTTAATTTTCTACCATACAATGCTTCAAATGGGCTCATCCTCAATGAAGCTTGATACCCATTATTATAGGAAAACCCAACCAAGTGCAAGTAATGCTCCCACTTAGATGGCTTATCCATCACATACATTCTCAACATGTCTTCAATTACTCGGTTGCCCCTCTCTGCCTACCTATCTGACTGTGGATGGTATGTTGTGCTAAAGTTCAGATTTGTACCAAATCCTTTAAATAATCCCTTCCAGAAATTCGAAGTAAACTTCGTGTCTCTGTCTGAGAAAATTGTCCTAGGTATCCCATGCAGCCTAGCAATTTCCTTCATGTAAATTTCTGCAATATTAGATGTTATATGAGTTGTTTTCATAAGAACAAAATGAGCATCCTTTGTCAATTTATCAACCACTACCATGATTGAATCGTGTTTCCTAGCTGTATTCGACAACTTTGTTATAAAATCAATGGTTATCACTTCCCATTTCTTCTTTGGGATTGGTAATTGTTGTAGCAAACCCACTGGGTGTCTATGCTCAGCCTTCACTCTTTGACATTCCATACATTTGGAGATGTAATCAACAACATCCTTTTTCATCCCTGGGCAAAGGAATTGGCCTCTTACTACTGTAATTTTTTTCTGGTAACCGAGATGTCCAACATATGGAACATTATGCATTTCCTTTAATACCAAATTCCTAAGTTCTCTAGAACTAGGAACATAAATTTTATTTTTATGCATAAGTAATCCATCTTCCTTTATCTCATAATCTTTCATTTTATGTTGTACATCCTCTTGCTGCAAGCTTTCCCTTACCTATAGGTAACGTTGATCTGTAACAAAAACATCTAAAAATTTTCTCTTCAAGTTCGACTGATGCATACTAACAGTTGTAGCATGCATGAGATGTACTCTTCTACTAAGTGCATCAACAACTTTATTTTATTTTCCTTTGAAATTCTTGATATTAAATTTGTATTCACTTAAAAATTCCAGCCATTTTATTTGCCTGGCATTCAAAGTTGGTTGTTCAAAAACATACTTCAGACCACTGCGATCTATTCTCAATTCAAATCTCTTTCCCATGAGGTAATGCCTCTACATCTTCAATGCGTGAACAATGGTAGCAAGCTCCAATTCATGTGTGGCATATTTCCTCTCATGCTATTTAAGATTTCTAGACTCATAACCAATGACATGTCCATTTTGAGTGAGGACTCGACCAAGTCCTTCCTTCCATGAATCTATACATAGCACAAAGCTTTCATTTGGTTCAACAATATTTAACACAGGTGCACTAGTGAGTAACTCCTTCAACAAATTAAAGTTCTCTTCACATTCATATGTCCATTCAAATTTAATTCCCTTCTTTTGCAAAGAAGTGATGGGATGAGAAATCTTAGAGAACCCTGCTATAAACCTTCGGTAGTAACTAGCTAACCCCATAAAATATTTGACTTCTAAAACATTCATGGGCACTGACCATCCTCTAATGGCTTCAATCTTTTCTGGATCCACTAATATACCCTGTTCCGAAATAATGTGTCGCAACCAATGGATTTTTCTTGATAAAAATAACACTTACTCAATTTGACATACAACTGATGTTCCCTTAGCACTTGCAATACCAATATTAGGTGATGTTCATGCTCTTCCTCTAACTTAGAATAGACAAGTATGTTTTCCAAGAATACTTTGACAAACTTATCCAAGTAATCTTTGAATATGCCATTCATTAAGCACATAAAGACAACTGGTGCATTGGAAAATCCAAATCGCACCACTACAAATTCATAATGCCCATACTTGGTTCCAGGGATGATTTTAAGGATGGAAATTTATATTAAAATGTAGAAATCTGGGATAATCTTACTAGTCCATAATATGCAAAATGTAAAATGTTTGTTGATAGTTTTGTAAAAATATTCAAATTTCTAAGGATTGTGTATAGTTTCTATAAAGTTTTGGCGATTTTAAAGGTTAAATAATTTTATTCTATGGAATTTGGGCAAATCATTTTTAGAAAAAATGGAAATTGGCGAATCTTTTTTGGAGAAAAACCATGGAAAATTAGCCCATTTGGGAAAATTATCCCCTAAAATCATCTATGCCTGGTTCTAAAAGTTGTCTTATGGATATATTATTCTTTGATTCTTACCTGATGGTATCCCGATCTCAAGTATATCTTTGAAAATATATTTTCTCCTCTTAGCTGGTCAAATAGATCATCAATTTTGGGTAGAGGATACTTGTTCTTTATAGTGGACTTATTCAACTGTCGAAAGTCAATACACAGCCTCAAGGTTCCATCTTTATTTTTGACAAAGAGCACTGGTGCTCCCCAAGGTGAAACACTTGGGCGTATGTACCCTTTCTTCATCAATTCCTCCAACTGCATTTGTAATTCTTTCAACTCTGGTGTGTTCATTATGTAAGGTGTTTTTGACACCGGGGCAGCTCATGGTACTAAATCAATAGAGAAATCTATTTCCATTTTTGGTGGCAACCCTGGTATTTCCTAGAATACATCTTCAAATTATTGTAGTATAGTAAAATATTCAAGGCTTGACCCCTTTGTCGTTTCTGTCTCTTCCACATGGGTTGCACACAACTGACACCCTTTTTTGAAACATATCTTTAGCTATAAGGATGAAATATCCCTTATAGAGATGGGCCTTGGTACACCTTTCACAGTGCTCTGTTTTCCATCTCCATCAAGACATGTAAATATCTTTCTATGACAATCTAGGACAACATGATGCTTGTCCAACCAATTCATTCCAATTAGAATATCATAAGACCCCAATGGTATGATATTTAGATCAACACTAGTATTCACACCATTAAGAATTATGGAACAACCTCTGACCATATCATGGATTCTACTTTTGGTTCCAGTGGCTAGATGAACCAAACTTGATTTCCCAAGATTATTTTTCTCCAAATGTAATGTATACACTATTTTAGGATCAATGTAACAATGACTTTCTCCTAAACCAATTAAAATAGCAACAAGCTTATTAATGATCTTACCTTCCACCTTGATCATATTGGATTGGTATTTTGCTTGTCGATGATCTAAGGATGCATAAATTTTTCCCATGTCTTCGACTGTTGTAGCCTCTTAGATGTTGTGCATAGTCTTCACTATGTCCTTTCTGTGTGGGAAGTCCTTGCACAGGTGATATTCCTTGCATCCCCAACATTGAATTGGTGGTTTTCCCCTTTTCCCAAGGAGTCTTCTTGTTAGAGTTTAAGCTATTATTAGGTTTCTTTTCAATTTACTAGATAACCATAGCATAGATAAGATCACTGAGAGAAACACAATCACAAGAGACACATCATTTATCCTGGGAAACCCTCATGGGGGAGAAAACCCAACAAAAACTTCCTTAATATAGATAGCCAATACAATGCCAAGACA
>SNQJ01S0089651.1:21143-31737 GCA_010110895.2 Picea sitchensis
TTGGATTCTTCTTTGAAGACACTTGAGGAATCAAGTGATCTTTGATAGAATCTGCAATGGTTCTTTTGGCCCTAACTATGTCCTTTTGGTGTTTTTCTTTGGCTGCAGCATCGGCGGGTTTTGGTACATCTTCTTTAATGAATATTGCTAGGTCACTCTCTTCAAGAATGAGTCCAATACTATACTTCTAGTCATGGAAATTTTCCACACCTTCTAACTTGTCAACAATCTTAGTGCTTGTAGACATCTTTTACCTAGAGCTAGGAAAATGACCAAAAAATGAAAATGCTCAGAATTGAATTTTGAACTTACCAAGAGGTGCGCTTGGTTGAGGCGAGTAGCATGGTGTGGTTAGATTTTAGAAAATCCAAAATTTTCCCCTTCAAACTTGACCAACAGATTTCTGGACTAGTGCTTCTGGTTTTCTTGTATTTCTAGTTTTCTGGTACTTCTGGTTTTCTGGTACTTTTGGTTTCCTAGTACTTCTAGTTTTTTGGTACTTCTGGTACTGGTGAAAACTACGGTTTCACTTTCCAGGAGTTATATCCACTGAAAGGATGCATTGAAGGTGCCAAAGAGTTCCTTGGGCTAGGGCACACTTTTCTAGATGACTTTTGGGTTGAAATTCCTCTTCAATAAAAAGCCCTAATTTTCTTGTACGACAACAGTGACGTTTTTATTTTTCCTGTGAAAGATGCTCTCTTCATATTATCTCTAATACCATGTTAGATTTTAAGCTATTATTAGGTTTCTTTTCAATTTACTAGATAACCATATCATACATAGGATCACTGAGAGAAACACAATCACAAGAGACACATCATTTATTCTGGGAAACTCTCATGGGGGAGAAAACCCCAAAAAATCTTCCTTAATATAGATGGCCAATATAATTCCAAGACAATAAACCAGGCACTAGAGAATATCCTCTCCCAAGTAATGTGTCTCTCTCTCTTCCTTCTTCTCCAACTGCAACTACCAAACTTGTGCTCTAGATATCGAACGAGTGAGTGAACAAATGAGTGGTTGGCTTCCTTTATTTATCCAAAATGGAAGGCACTGAAAGGAGGTGTCTCTTCACTGGAAGAGATGACTTCTCTTTTTGGGTGGTTAGAACCACTTTAATTTTGCTTGGGGGAGACTTCTGAATTTTCATATTACAATTAGGGTTTGACCAATTCGCAAAAGGGGATTTGGTCATTTACAATGCCTGACATGATCAATCCACAAAAGGGGATTGATATAATGAATAATACATCAATAATAAATAGAATAATCTTTGCATTTACAATATTTCAACACTTCTTTCTTGGATTCATCCTTGGCATACTGATCTTGATGATTTTTATTTGGTTCATTTCTATTGAAAGGAGGTTTGAATCCCTTCTTCCTCTGATCGGGCTTCTCCTTATTCTTATCCTTCCAATACTTATGCATGGATCCTATGCCCTGGCCTTGATCATACATGTACTGATCTTTCTTGATAGACTCATTCAAGGTCTTGGGTTCATCGTACAAAATCTTTTGTTTATAAAGGAAAGGAAAACCACTTAAAAACCTCTGTATTTTCACCTTCTCATATTTTATGAACCCTACATACTTTAACAAACCCAATAAATTATTCTCATATTCTTCCATAGTCATGATTCACATCCTAAGTTCAAAGAACTCTTATATTTTCTTGTCATAAAAATGCTCTGAGAGGTACTCCTTCTGGAAATACTTTTTTAACTACTTCCAAGTGATCCTATTCTCATTAATATGCTCAACTTGCTTCAAATGGTCCCACCACATGTAAGCCTTCCCATGCAAATGGTAGGTGGAAATCATGGCTTCTAGGTTTGATGAATATTTATGAAATTGGAAGTATCTCTTGAGTCCAAGCAACCAAGCTTCAACATCATCTTCCCTTTCCCTTTCAACACCAAAGGATGGTGGCTTAAGCTTCCTCAACTCTCCTTGCAAATTGTCCACTTCATGCTTTCTTCTTTGGTGCCTAACATGAGACACCTATGGGATACTCATGGAGTATTCAGATGCATAATACCTTCTTGCTGAGGAAGGAGGTGAGTGATGTCTATGAGCTCTGCTAGCACTCCTGGAATAACTAGCTCTTCCATGATCATCTCTTCTTTCGTGATACCTTCCTTGTTCCTCTTACTTTGAGACATTCTTTGTTTGTCTCTACAACTGATTTAAGCTCTGCAAAACTCAATAATTTATCTGACTTTGTTCTCTCATCAACCTCTCATTGTCTTCCTTGTATCTCTGCACTTCTATTTTCAGGATTCTTACAATTTCTATCATTGTTTCTTTCTCCCCTCGGCCCTTTTATCTGTTGGATTATGTCTCTACATTACCAACTCTGGTATTATCGCCTTCAACCTCTTTATCATGGTTGGAGGCTCCCTCACCTTCTTCTGTATATCAAATATGCATTTTGAGTTGGTATGTTTAAACCCATTAATTCTGCAAAATGTGCAAGTGATCATTTTTTCAGAGTTAAGCAGATGATGAACACAATTTTCCAAACAATGTTACAGGTCCTTTCAATTCATAAAGAATATATATATATGTCTACATCATATAACACTTCCATGTTATCCTTAAGATGATACAGGATTCAATCCCACACATGCACTTCCTTCGAACCCCTTCCCCAGGTGACCACAGCTCAAAACCATAGGTGTAGCCCTTGTTAGCACTTTTCTGCCTTTGAAAACAACAATTCGGCCACTAGCACCCCTTTTACTCTAACCGAAGTCTCATAGGACCAAGGGCCATGACCAAGCACTTAGCGGGAGGCGCTTATCCGGAGCTTTGAGACTTTGGGCTTCAGAGATTATTACAACTTCTACATTGATTTCTCCTGCACATCGAACTGGCGAACTCCTGGACTAGCTCACTGATGTAGGAGCATGAGCTCAAATAAAAAAATCATCATTTGATTTGGAAGTCAAAATAAAGTTTACCAAAGAGAGTTGGTTCTCCTAATTATTTTTCCTGTTTTAATTAAATTCAATGATATAACAAGGATTTTGAATCCTTCTTTGTAACAGAGATAGAATTTTTTTTGGTTTATAAGCTATATTTTAGGATCTAGGGTTGAATAAGGTGCTTGATCCAAATATAGTGGATCTGAGAAATAGAAATTGATTGTATTTAATCCCATCGAGGCTTTTGTATTCAAGGGTCGGTAGTTGAGAGTAAAGAGCTTGTGATGTAGAATAAATTGATGAATCTCTGATTATCAATAGAAGGAAATGAATTTCATTTGGAAACTCTCACTCTTGGAGCCTACTGTGTATATCTATTTTGATCTCTTGCTACAAGAGATCTAAGTTTTCTTTATACAATCAGGCCAGGAGTTCACCCAAATCTATTGTGGAACGAACTGTAAGTGTACTCTGCAGTTGAATTTAGAAGATCGAAGTTGTGTTTTCAATATAAAACTTCTGTCAAATCTTTCTGTGTTAGAACTATCATATCTGAAATCGTGTGGTTTAAAATCGATCGAGGGCTAATATCATCGATCATAATCCATTGTGGAGATTGTATATGCACACGGTTTAACGTCGGGACATGTACCCGTAATTTAAATTCAATAGAGTTTTGTTTTGAGTTTGAAATCTGATCGTAGATCGAATAATCCATATTCATTGCAGATATTATAGAGCGCAGTGGTGGACCCTACCTTTGGTGGACCCACAATTTTTATGAAATATACATTCGAAATCTGATTATTGTTTGAAACTTTAATATTATGTTGGAATATTAAACCAAATATCCACCGTAGATCTGTATATATAATGGTTGTTGTAGGTCTGTGGGTTGATTTAAATAGTTTTTAGCATCGATTTCATTACTCACTTAGTACAGTGCACCTAGGGTTTTACGTGTCAGCAATACGGAGGTGACACGTGGCCCAATCAACTATTGACGCATGTCATATTTCCATTGGCACAAATGACCCATCAAACACATGAAACAGATGGACACATGGCATGCATACGATGGTCCACATCACCCTAGGTGACATAAGGATGCCACGTCACTTCTGTATTCCGTGAATTCAAAATTTCAGGCTTCAATGAACTTTGCACCTACACACCTCTAATCTCCCAAATGAGGAATTTACGAATACTCGAAGGATGCACTGATCGACAATCCTCATTCATTGTTTATATCTATGGTCAATGGGAGCTCTGGGACTCCGGGCTTTTGGAATTCCGTATTGTCCACACTCTCAATCCTTCCGGAGTGCCAAGTCTTCAGACTGCAGGATTTTCTTCCATGTATCCTCTCTCAATCAACAACTATGATTTTCTCCGCAGCTACAGGGCCTCGGGGCTCTCCAAATCACCTCACCACATATCTCACAGAGTGCCTAATTACTAGAGATACTCTCCTTCCTCCACATATCATCTCCCTATCAACGGTCGAGATTAACTCCGACCTTCGAGAGTTATCGACTCAAAGAAACCTGCAACTCAATTCCTATGGATTACCAAGTCTCTGGAACTTGGTATCTAGTGCCACATGTCCACTATAATTAATGGTTGAGATGGACTCCGACCTTCGGGCCTTTGGGAGTCCTCGAACCCAACTTCTTATGCCTTGAATCCTACAGATTACCAAGTCTCTGGACTATGGTATCTACTGCCATGTGTCCACTCCTGATGAACGATGAGGATTTACTCTGCTCTTCGGAGCTTCGGAGGCTTCACCTTCATCACACTTCATTCCTTTTGAACGTCGAATTCCTGAATAGGCTAATCTATGGACACATTTCCTCAAACACAAACGATCCAGATTAACTCTGGAGTTCGAGACTTCGATAGATTTCCCTCCTGCCTTATTGAGGACTCACTTTTCTCGGAGTGTTGAACCTCCAAATTGTCATGAGATCTATGACTCACATTCGTTTGCACACAGATCAAACAGTTGGATTATAATCTTCTCCACTTTTCTTCGTCTCGTGATCTATGCTTTATCCAATGGTCCAGACCTGTCCTTGGCCAAATCCAATATTTGGTACTCCTCCCAGTGATCTACGACATAGTTTCACTCCAAGACTTTGGAGCTTCGGGGCTTCGAGCTTATTTTATGAAAAGGAACTTAAAACTGCCAAAGCAGTGAAGTTCGAAGGACTTGAGGGTTTAACCATTGCGCTCTTTTCCTAGATATGACGGTTGTGAAGGATTCAGATCCTTCCCGAATAGATCCTATGACCATCGCGATCTCCTAAACCGCTACACCTCCCGAGCTTTCAAACATAATTAGGGTGCGCTCTTAGATCCTTCTGGCACTCTGCAACTTAATTTCTCTGTGAAACTTTTCAATCTCGGTTTACACAGCCCATCCATGCTTAGTATTGGAACCATGGGCTCTGATACCAAATTGTAACATACCCATCCACCCATAGGTTGGGCTATGCTACTTCAAGCCCGCTCTCAGACTTCTTTCTCTTACAGATACCTTTAAAATTAATAAATATGCATAAAATAAAGGAACAAAATGACATGCACAACAATAACCATCAAGCATGCATATTCTAAAGATTGAATTCAATTATATTTATACCATGAAGGATCTATATTTATACCACTAAGGAAAACTTCTTTGTTTTTATTGTATAAATCCACTGTTGGGATACCCCTACAGCCTCATGAATATACTTTCTTGGGAAAAACCCAAATTTCTCATTTAATATAGTTTTCCATAACAACCAATTTACTCTCAAAGAAATACATTTTGAAACTACTTTATAGATATAATTGCATAAAGATATAGGTTTATATTTATCAAAATAAATAGGGTTATCAACCTTTGGAATCAACATAATGAAGGTTAAATTGAAGGATACTAGCATCCTACAAAATAATTTAAATTCATTATTTACCCTCAATAATTCTTCTTCCATAATCTCATCAAATCTCGAAAGGAATTTGATAGGCAGTCATCCAACCTAGGGATCTTATCTTTTTGGAAACTATGCATAACTATCTAAAGTTATCCCTTAGAAATGTCTTACAATAGCCTCTGTTTATCCTCATCATCCACAAATCTTGGAAAGAAAGAGTTCATATTAACAACCTTGTCTATTGTCATTTGACTCTCTTATTTGTAATTTGTTTTAAAAATAATTCACTCCTGACTAAGTGATGTCCCCAAAACTACATGACAAAGATCCATCCTACTTTTCCATCTTCTAAATGGTATTCACATTATTTTTATGGCTTGCAAATTTGTGAAAATATTTTTTATTATCATCTCCCTTGGACAACCATAAGGCCTAACTATTCAACCTCCAATATGCCTCTTTATCTGTTAATATTCCCCTCCTTTTTTTTCTCTATATCCTTTACCTCATTTTTAAAAAATTCATCAGGAAACCCTATCTACTCCTTATTATAAAACTCATCCAATGGAACTTCCACATCCACTAACAATTGATCATCCTTCAATCTTTTGTTATGAGCCCACTTTTTAGATAGTTTCTTTATACTCTTTATATTCCTAACATACTACAATACAATTGATTCTTGAGAAGAGTTATCGAACTAATGCAAAGAATCCTTAATCATTGCAACATATTTATCATCCCCAAAATCCAATTTGAATTAAATTTAAAAGGAATAGGGTGTTTTTCCCTAGCATTTACAATCTCCATAAAAATAGGCATTTAGTTAGACTTTCCACTCAATCCAATCCATTATCCGATTCTTATTGAATCTTCTAAAAAAGAATCACTCACTAGAAAATTATCAAGGTGCTTAGCTATTATTCCATCTCTTATATGCATATTCCTCCAAGTGGGATTTAACTTCATCGACTCAATATCATATAGACACAAATCATGAAGTTTTCTCACAAAATAATTAGAAAGAACATTAATATTAGAAATTTAACCCCATATCTTCACCCTCCCCAAGGAGAAATTCAAAACATGACAAAAAATAAGAGATTATGTCTAAGAAAACTCTTGAAAAATATATTATCCTTATATGCCACATGATTTTCATATAGCCCACAATATGTTAAGAACTGTGAATTCCTCACCAATATACTAAACATAAATAACAATACCTAGATCCAAATCAAATTAAAATGAGTTAGTACATTTTAAGATTATTTTCCTCTAGGCCAAAGGACCTATAGTATTCTAAAGAAAAAGGATATCCATCTTGTGTAAATAAACACACCTATGTAGGGCCTATTTCTTTGAGGGTGACCCAACTATCACACATTAATTTCAATGTGAATAAAATCATGATGCACATCTCCCTAGGGTGTAGGCTACTATAAATACCCCATTAATAAGACACATTTTTCCAAAAAAATGATATTTCTTAAACTTTTCCTTAACCATAGACATGAGATAGTTTCTACCCCTCCTAGATCCCAAGGGACCCAAGCAATCATTCATACCTATACCTCCCACCACCCATTCATATACTACCTTTAACCCTATTGATATATACCTAAGGAAGTACCTAGATGAACAATTTGAATCACCTCTACTCTCCATATATGAACATGAGATATTCATCATGTTTTTTCCTTTCAAGATATTGGACATCTAGGGAAAATTATTTTCTCCCATAAAGGAATTCTCCCTAGCTACATGAGAGAATAAAACCTCATCATGATTATAATCAATAGGGCTCAAATTTGACATACTAATATTACTTGAGATCTGGACCAAATCCCTCTCATCCCCTAAATTATCCAAAGTTTTAGAAAAAAATTGAGATGTATCTAGGAAATACTTACCCAATAATATGGAGTCACGATGATGTAGTGGCAATGTCTCTATTCCTTCTGTTGATTAATTGGGTTGGTTTTCATTGATGTCTACCCTTGAAGCAAGTCTGGTAGAAAATTCTTGTATCCCCAACAGTATGGATACGGGACTTCAGTTTGATTGATGTAAAATGTTATGAATATTAATATATTTGCATGAAAGACTATTATAGATGGATAGTATATGTCATGCCATTTCTAGTGATATGTGGAATGCCTCATAACTCCTCGCGGTTAGATATTTATGGCCTTGTGAATTTGGAGAACCCTCATGAGTTATCTAGAGGTCAAAGAAGTCAAAATTGTTCTAGAAGCTCCTAGAAGAGGTTGACTAGTCAAGTGAGTGAAACTAGGAGTTAATCATGGGTTAAGTTGTTGCAATAAGAAAATAATTAAAAATAAATTAGTTTCAACTAGAAGTGGAGAATTTACTATTTATAGCAAAGTGGGTTAGAGGTAGACAAGTGGTTAGAAGTGGGTTAGCCATAAAAGAAACAAATTGGATTAAGTTGGTTAGAAGGTAACCCCTTTAGGAAGCTACATGGAAGTATAAATAAGAGAGAAAAGCTCTCCTATTAGTACCTATTGAGCACATTGAATAAGTATTATTGTGTAAGGTTTATTGCAGGTACTCACTGATACATATGAATTCGTACAAGTCTGAGGTAACACGAGGGGTTGAAGGTGAAAGTTTCGGAATTACAGAAAATACTAAAAAAACCCTAGTTTTTGAGGTGTACGCGGGATGCAATGGAGAAAGGAACGTATGTACGCGGGATAGCAGTATAATAGGGCACATACATGAGGGTAAAGACCTAAAAAAATTGAGAAGATGAATATGCCAGGTCTCTAGAGTCTAAAAGCAAGCTCTCGGGAAGGTTTTCAGTAATTAGGTAAATTAGATCTATCTACTGGTTAAAGTGGTATGTCTTATTTCTATGAGTAGTTGGATTTTTTTGTCTATATGAGAAATGGTTATGGGGGTTTAAGTATTATCCCTAGAGAGATTAGTGGCTTCATGGGAATTTCTGTATAATTCATATCTACAGAAATACAGTGATAGTTTAATCATTGATACATCTTGTTAGTGTTGAGGCACATCTTGTATTTCTTGGCATATGGTTAAGGGTTTTTTTGGTACATGGTTGAGAGCTTGTATTTGTGAAGTGGTTGATGTATTGAGAGGTTGTATACTTTTTCATTATATCTAGTCTATGTGAGGGTCATTATACTTGTTCTTGATTATACTTGTATGGAACATGACTAGAGAGATATACATACATTTGGTTAAGGGATATGTATGAGGATGTATGCACAGGGCACAACTACAGCTTACACACAGTGAAAGGTTGCAGGTTGAGATGACAAGAGGAAACAAAGTGTCTTAGTTTTAGAAAAAGTGGAAAACCCTTATTTCAGAAGGCATATGAAGGATGTAGTATATATAGGTCGCATACATACGCAGGCTATAGTATAGATAGGTTGCCTACATACACGATATGAAAAAATGATAGGTCATGTACCTATTGGGTTTTGATTGGTATAGGATTAGTATAGGTACAGTTTGGTTACAAGACAGTGGAATAGGTTGGTTATAGGTTGTTGGCTCAGATTGGTATAGGTGTACAATAGTATATATCACAGTGGCAATGTGACAGTAGTTTCATCATCTTACTTATGTTTCAGGGTGGCAAGACAAGGCAAGGACATGTGGTTGTATCCACCTTTCAGTTCTAGCTAGAGAACATAGGGGGTTGTATCCTCCTTCTGGTTGTAGCCAGAGAATTGAAAAGTTGTAGCTTCCCTCAGGTTATAGCCTAAAAATATAGGGGGTCAGAGCCTCCTTCCAGTTGTAGTTGGAGAACAAAGGAATTTGGTGCTTCCAATGAATGTAATTCATAAAGACATATAAGAAAAATCATTATGTCATTTTCTCCTACATTGGGTTTCCACGTAAAAATATTGGTCTACTTTGTATGTGTATAATTGTTCATTTTTCATTGTTTATTTACTCTGCACTTATTGGATGATAATTTTATATTGATCATAAAGATAAATAACACTTGCATACTGTGCTTAAATAGATTAAAAATATTTATTACTCATTCACCCTCCCTTTCAGTAATCCAACAATTGGTATCAGAGCAGGTTCCTTCAGAAATAATTTTAACCACTGAAAGGTAGATCATGGAGAACAAAAATATGTATAAAAATGGAATACCACAGTTTGATGGACAAAACTATGCATTCTAGAGCATAAGGATGAAAACATATGTACAGGAACAAAGATTTGAGGTTTGGGAATCAGTTGTAGATGGGTACAAAGAACCAACATTTTCACCAACAAATGAAAGTGGAAGGAAAATCAGTCTAAATATTTCAAAAGCCACAAATGCACAATGGTCTTTGTGATTCAGTATATGTCAAAGTTATGCATTGTAGCTTCGCTAAAGAGATTTGGGACAAACATCAGAATATTTATGAAGGAGATGAAAAAGTCAAGGAAACAAAGCTTCAAACTTACATAGGTCAATTCGAACAACCAAATATGAAGGAAGTGTTGGAATATTGGTTGTTTTCATTGATGTCAACCCTAGTCATGGGTTTTGGACCGCAATATTGAAGAAGGTATTTGGACATGAAGGACAATGCACATGCAGATACAACACCCATGGATGGATAGTATACATCATGTTGTTTTCGGTGGTATGTGGCATGTCACATGGATCCTCATGGAATTGGGATTGTGATGATAGGGGGAGCATGAGTGTTGCCATCAATGACAAAG
>SNQJ01S0089652.1:0-21591 GCA_010110895.2 Picea sitchensis
TCTCGCAAAACTGAGGTTGTAGCCTCATTATGAGTTGGTGCTCATATGTATGATAATGTAAAGAATGTAACTATTACTTATCATATAAAGAAAAAGAGGTTTTTACCCTGTATGGGTTTCCTCGGGAAATACTTGTCTCTGTGTTTCTCATATATGTGTGACTAATGTTGAATGTGCCATTGTTTATTTCCCTGCATTAATGTGATCATCATTTAATGTTTCTGCAAAGATTTCAAAAGAAGCATAATTGTTTAATCACGGTAACAACTGATTCACCCCCCCCCCTCTCAGTTGTCCAACATAAATCCCATGGATGGATGCCCCTTGGGGAAAGATAGATGATGGGAGTTTCCTTTGAAGGCAAGGGAAGACACCTTGGAGGACCTCACCTTGCCCTTACCATCCCAATGGCTTGCCTTTAGAGGCTAAAACACTGCACTTCTAGGCTTGACATATTGTTTAGGGATAGGTTTTGATGATGGTAGTGATGCTTGATGAGAATTTGGCATGATGGATTGGAGGACACTTGGCATGATGACACGTGGCCTTTGGAGGCCTAGTGCTCTCTTCAACAACCCAATGACTTCCTTAAAGTGAAAAAATGTCACCCTTTTAGGGTATGATGTCACGTTTATAGGGTTTCTTTATTATTTTCCTTATTTTTGTTTTACCCCAATGATATGTGGACAAATTTTGTTTTTAGTCATTATATAAATAAATGGAAAAGATCATTTCATTTGGATAACTCACTCTCTCTTGAGTGAAGTCATTCTTGGCTTAAATTTTCGCCCTCTTTGGGCAAATTGATTTCTCTCTCTTGTGAAAATTTTTGGATGATATCTTGTATATTATGGAGATAAAGTGGTACAAAACCTTCTTGGATTATTTTCATTACATGTGGATGAAATTTTCTTGGTAGATAAGGGTTTGATCTTGCTATATTGTGAAATTGGTAAGAAAGTTTCTGCAATTGTTGGTAATGTCTTCTTGTTTCATATTGTTTTTTTTTATAACCCTTGGAGGAGTATAAGGGCATACACCCTCCACCAATTTCATCTTATTTGTTATTGGATAAGTCATTTTTCAAAGGTTTCTAGGAGGACGACAAGGGCGTACACCCTCCTAAATTTACCATTATAGGTCTTGCATACTCTAGGAAGTAAAAGGGATTACACCCCTAGAGAAGTTGCAAACATAACCTTTAAACCCAAGACTCTATAACCCATTTGCAAGTCACTAATCTATTTTTGCATTGGAGAAATAAAATGTTTGCATTGGAATGCGTGATTTTATGAGATATTGAATTTGTCTAAATTGGAATCAATTCTATACTTTATTGGCTTGATTGAGCCACTAGGGTGTCTAGATTAGCCTAGGATATCTTGTTGTTGTTATAAATTTAATGCTACAACCATTAGGGTTGTAGAAAACCTCTTCTTTTACTCATAACTCACTTGTGAACTGCTAAAATTACTTGTAAACTTGTACTCTTATTCTACTGCTTATTGTCTATCTTTTCGACAATTTGCTTGTCAATTTTTTGTGAATGGAAATTGTTGTTGTAGAAAAAAAATTCTACAGCCATAAGGATGCTCTAATATACTTTTGAAAACATCATCTAGCATCCCTAATTGATCATCAAATCTTGTGCTAAAGTATTGGAAATTTATCTACTTGTTTAGTGATTCATTGTCCAATAAATATTTATGCTTTTGATGGTTATTTCTGCAGTAAGTAACATATTTCATTTCTGGTATATGCATTTGTTTACTACTGCAATTTATGACAGATAGCTTCACTTTCTTGTCCCTTTTATTTTTAGGCTTGTATCTCGATTATTTGTCTTGTATTGGGAAGGTTTAACACTTTGGTGCATGTACTCAAGACTTTGGAAAACATCCTCCTTCTACAAGACTCATTTCCAAGATATCATCCTTCTCCATCATTTGACCTAAGGGGTTCCTCTCATCATCTCTCCACCCTCCATATCAATCCCCCTAGGGTAACCGGGATCCCCCCCTTGAGGTGATCACACAATCTCTAAAGAGAGGGGAGTACCTATCTAAGGTGACAATGGGTAGGTATTCCCATAGTTGTCTCGCCTTTGTAGATTGGGTCGGTATTTTCTCAACCTACAATCTGTGCGATAACATTTTGGTGCCATTGTCAGGGAGGATTTTGAATCCTCTTTCACTCCCTAGCGACACTTTGGAAAGATTTGATCCCAAATACTTTACCCCTTGTTTTCCCGATGACTCTACCTAAGGTAAGTTCCCTTTCCCTTTCCTTCCTTTCATGAACATTAATTTTATCTGGTGACTTCATTGAAATGACATCCCAGATAATGGAACCATGGCATCACAATATTTACCATGGGCCTTCCATAAGGTATACCCTTCTATTTATGTTCATAATACCCCTGGATATCCGAACCATTTTCCTAGAGAGTGGAGGGAAAATTTCCCCAAATTCAATGGTGACCCAACACTAGCAGTCACCCATGTTGTGAATTATATGAGGTATTGTTGGACTTATGGGATGACCCAGGTTCTACCTTAGTTCTCCAACAAAACCCTTATCAACATCATCCCTTCTGGTAAACCATAAGGCTACACCACACACAGAGTGCACAACATAGTCTCACCCGAGATGGTTTATGGGGGATTGCAGGACACAGGTGTCTGCAATCATCGAAGGGATTGGATATTTTCTTTCTACTTCGATTTCTACTTAACCATGCATTATGTCATATCGTTTATCATATCCATTCATTCATTCATATGCATACTTATTCTAGTGTGCGTTGTAAATAAACCATCCATTCATCTGTATAACCATTCAATCATAATTTCATAAATAGTAAAACATTAAAACACATTGCACACATAGTTTTACCATGGTTCACCCCCCCTGGGGCTACTTCCACAAATATTTTATGCTTCTTTTTTATCCATCAAAATGGCGTTGTGTGAATTACATCATAGAATAATGGAGAGTAGTGAGGTCGACCAGTGTCGTACCAAGCTCCACATCTTGTGATATGACCCTCAGCTACAGCTCCATATTGAATCCATCTGAGCTCCACATCTCTCAAAACAAACCTCAACTCCAAAAAGGTTCTCCATACAAAAAATAGACTTAGAATTAGATCCTTACTCGATATTAGATGCCTCAACCTACCTCATACATCTCTTATTTATATTACAAAAACATGTTAAAACCCTTACAATACATCCCAAAACCCTAACCCTAACTTGGCTAGGTTTCTCCACATTTGCGTCGAATTTCCGCAAATCCTACTGTGCACGCTACTTTTCCTCAAATTATGGCATGCTCCTCGTTATTGGTCCAATATTCCTCGTTTGTTGCATTATTCTCCCAAAAATTCCTACTCCAACAGGCCCCCAACACTAACATGTGGCTCGTCTCGAGACACTTAGCCTTAGTGCACCTTCTGCAGCGCTACCTCCAACGCATGAAACTTCTTTTGTAAGATTGTCGCTTTCTCCTTGGCATGTGCGCTATTTTCTGCTAGTGTCTTCAACTTCTGCATTTCCATGTGCTCTTTCAACACTTCTCGACTTTCTACTATCCCTTGTTCCCATATTCTCTACTTTATTTGGATCTTTTCTATCATTCCTTCGGCTTGCTGTTGAATGGGATCCAACTGAGCCTACCTTTCTTGTTTCTTCTCCTACACAGTCTTCACTTCTTCCTGCAAGTTTTTCAGCGCCTGTGCAACCTTCATTCTTAGGGATATGTCCATAGTATTTTGCCTTTTCTTTAAGTCCTTAACCACCACGTTTAGTTTTTCCTCCCTCTGCTGGATCTTTTCATCCTCTTCTAGGCTGGTCCAAATGTGTGCAATCATGTTGTACAGTTCCACCACTTCTTTAACCTCTTGCTCTATACTCTCTACATGCATAGTAGCCTCTTGATATCTTTTCTCCCATACTTCTAGAGGTGTTCCTGGAGTTAACTTCTCTGTTAACTCTGTTATTTCTTGTTTGTATCTCTCCATGGTCTGCGCAATCTATTGTATCATCTCTTCTGTTGTAACATCCTATGCTTGCACTCAGTCTGGTATGCTCCTGTATACCTCTGTAATCTTCTTCTCTAAATTATCTATGCATTGCTTCTCTTCTTCCTTTTCCAACATGATCTGCTCACAAGTCACTTGCAAAATTTCTTTTACCTCGCAGTCGAGTGCTAGGTTGGTGGAATTCACCCTAGCTCTAGATTGTACTTCTTGCATTACACTCACTTGCAGTCCATATAGTGACTTCATAGGTATGTTCTCCAGAACCAACTCCATATGTTTGACGTCCTTTACTGGTCTCTGCACTATATGTTCATCCATCTCCAGCATTTTTGGTGTGACCTTAAATCTGTCACTACTTACTATTATTGTCTTCCCAATCTCTTCTTGCTCTTTCTGCACTGATGTTTCCTGTTCTTTTTCTGTCTGTTGCATTGTTGGATGATGCATTGTATTTAGTTGCATCCTCTGTAAGATGTCGTGTACTTCTACTAATGTTTCCATGATTTCTTCCCTTTGTGCCTCTGTTGTGCATACTACATCCTCTCCCCTATCTTGGACATTGTATGCAACCAACTCTGCATCGTCATATGTAATAGTGATGATTAGAGGGTCCTTGTCATATTTCATCTTTTTCCTTATTTCTGCCTCCTATGTTCTTGTTCTCTTCTTTGTTGGGGTTGAGGTCTGCGCCTCAGTGTTATTCTTTGACGCTTCCCCATCTTGTACTTCCTTTGGGAGAGAGTTATATCCCTTCTCGTCATCCCCTTTCACCTTTGTCCTTCACACTGTCTCCTTATTTCTTGGCTTCTTGTTGGCTACGCTACTTCTTGAAGCTTTACCGTTCTCTGCAACCTTCCTTTTATTATCTACTGGACTGCTTGACCTTTTGGATGTTCTTGCTTCTGCTGGCTTCGTAGGTTTTGTTCCTTTCATTTTTGTTGTTGGAACGTTCCACTGCACAGGCCTCATCTTTTTCCTTATTTCTGCCTCCTATGTTCTTGTTCTCTTCTTTGTTGGGGTTGAGGTCTGCGCCTCAGTGTTATTCTTTGACGCTTCCCCATCTTGTACTTCCTTTGGGAGAGAGTTATATCCCTTCTCGTCATCCCCTTTCACCTTTGTCCTTCACACTGTCTCCTTATTTCTTGGCTTCTTGTTGGCTACGCTACTTCTTGAAGCTTTACCGTTCTCTGCAACCTTCCTTTTATTATCTACTGGACTGCTTGACCTTTTGGATGTTCTTGCTTCTGCTGGCTTCGTAGGTTTTGTTCCTTTCATTTTTGTTGTTGGAACGTTCCACTGCACAGGCCAATATTTCACAATCCAGTCTACTTCTTCACATGGGGTAAAATATATCATTTCCAACCACTTCTTCTTTGGGTCCCTTGTGGCCTGGATCCATAAATGATGTATTGAAGCTTTGAAATTGGCAATCCCTTCATTTCCTTGAACCAATTCAATGGGGATCCTCCAAACATTGGTTGTCTTTTGTTGCATATCCTCCAAGAACATGGAAAATACTGTCTTGTTAGCCTGTTGTTTCATGGGGTTCTTTTCCTGCCACAAAGTTTCATAGTGCGCTGCATAACATTTCCCCTTCCTATCTAGAAAAGATGAAAACTTGGGCTCCTACCAACCCACCAATGTTATCGGTATTAGAAACCAGGAGTAATGGAATTTTGTTCCATTATCCTGTTCATCTTTGTAATCTATCAGAAATTGGTTCAACAAGTATTATTCCCAGCTAGACACTACACCCTTTGCGCACTGTGAATCTATTGTTATAACTCATGTTGGGGCTTATTCCTTTCTCCACTTTCTCAACAGTTTGTAAACCATCAGCTTTGTGGAAAACTTTTTTGCTTGTTCATTGATATCCTTGATGATTATTCCTTGGGTTCCCCTATTTGTCCTAAACTGTTCTTTGACATCCTCCACAATCTCTTTATCCTTGGCTTTATTGTCCAAATAGTTCTTTGGATTTACCCTATTGATAGGTAACCCTGTGATCTTCACTATGAGATCCACATATATGGGGATTGTCTTGTCCATCCACATGATACCTCCATGTACCTTGGCCAATAGTTGTTTCACACAAAGGCCCACATTTTTACCGTGCCCAAAATGAAGTATGTCTAACAAATTCAAAATTCCTGAGTTGTAGAGACCTGTAACCCACTGCGCGAGCTCCAAAATAGGTTTCCCTAGGGGTCCTACCTCCCCCCTATTCTTCATGTATAAATCACACTTCTGATAGTATTCTTTTGAATCCTTATAAACTTTTGGCCACCATAATCATGCGTGCAATACCTTTTATGCGGTAGTTTTGCTTGCATAGTGTCCTCCTGCAATCCTGTCATGCACTTCTGCAAAAATAATGGGTCTTTCATGCTCCATCACACATCTCCTTAGGATTTTGTCTCCTCTGAGTTTGTATAAATGACCTGCAATAAACTAATAATATGCAGCTTTGATCACCAAAACTTTCTTCTGTGTAGTAGTAAATTCTCTTGGTGCAAATCTTGTACTCAAAAACTCAATAATGTTAGCAAAACACTCATCTGCAATTTGTACTTAAAACAATTGTGCATCTGGAAATTTGTCTTCCAAGTTACTGGGTTCTTCTCCATTTGTTATCCTGGACAAGTGATCTGGTACTACATTCAATCTTCCTGGCTTCACCACAACTTCAAAGTCAAATTCCTGAAATAATAATATCAATACACATATCCTTCCCCCCAACACTGTCTTATTAACTAAGTATCTCATAGTTGAATGGTTTGGAAACATCTTAAAGTGTTGTCCCAACAAGTAATGTCTATAGCTCTGCAAAGCATACACCATATTTAGACCTTATATTTATGTAGTATTGTAGTTATGTTATGAATATGATAAAAAAAATCTTGCAAATGCAATAGGGTGATCTCTATCACCTTCTCCTGGATGGGTTAATACTGCTCCTAATGCAATTGCAGATGCATCTACATGCACATGAAATTCTTTAGCCCAATCTAGAAATACTAAAATCAGCGCATTAACCATCTTTTCCTTTAAAATATTTAGGCTCTTTTGGCATTCATCATTCCAATGGTACTTAGTATCCTTCTTCAATAGCTTCTCCATTGGCACAGTGATATGTGCATATCCCCTTATGAATTTCCTGTAATATCCTGTATGGCCTAATGTACTCTTCAACTGGCGCACTGACTTTGGTGGTGGTAAGTTAACTATAACAAGAATTTTAGAATGATCAACCAATAGACCATGTTTACACACCACATTCCCTAACAAAATCCCAAAAGGTGCACTGAAAATACATTTCTTAATATTTAATGAGATCTAACACTGTATGCATCTAACAAACATCAGCCTTAATACTTCAACATGATCTTTCAACAAACTGAACATTTTCCAGTCATCCAAGTAAACCTTCAAAAACTTATGAATAAAGTCCTTAGAAGCTACTACTACTACTCTTGAAAAAACAGTTGGTGCATTATTGAATCTGAATGGAATAACTATATACTGAAATGAGCCCCACTCTATGGAAAATGTTGTCTTGTGTCTATATTTTGGTGCTATCATGATCTGATGGTAACTTGAAAATCCATTTGTAAATGAATAATCTTCTTGACCCCCTACATTCTCCAAAACTTCATATGTAAATGGGGTAGGGAAAGGATCATGTAGGCAATCATCATACAATTTTATCAAATCTACACAAATATTGATCCCTCCTTGCTTCTTTTCATGTACCTCCATGGGACTGATCCATTTTGACTCTTCTATAGGTTCTATAACACCAAATTCTATCATTTTGTCAATTTTTGTCTTCACCTTCTCTTTGTATATTGGATTCAATCTGTACGACCTCTATCTAATAGGTCTTGATTTTGGATTAAATGGGATCTTTGCCTCTCTCTAGATCTCCTGCTAACCCCTTCATCTCTGAGAATGTTGTTGGGAATAAGTCACTGTACCCATGCAGTAATTATGTGATCCTCTATACTGTTTGATTATCCCAATAATCTCCAATACTGGCCATTTTTTGGTTTTCTGCGGTTCCAATGTTGACCTTATTAATCTTGAATAGTGCAGCATAATCTTTTGAATCCATCTTGGGGCCTTATAATTCCCTTTCACCTTCTAGTTTTGGAATCTGTTTATTGCACGGATTATATTCATTTGGTTCTTCTGCTTCTGCGACGTGATAACAATGTAGCAATTGTTTAACTGTCTGGCTAGCCTTCCTCTAAGATTATGGAATTATTTCAAACTTTGGTTCTTCAAATATATTGTCTCTTACCACTTTCAACATTGTATCAATCTCTGGGTTGTCATGCTCAAAAGAAAATGTAACTATGAAGTTCTTCTATATATATTCCCAGTTGGCAGTTTCTCTGTGATGTTCTTGTTCTGTATACCAATTCTTCAGAATTCCCTTTAGTGTGTGAATAAAATGGTGTGCCCATTCTTCTGGTGGTACTAATCTCCAATGGACTATGCAATTCTCTACATCCTCTTGGGGTTATCCAAATCCCTCATATTTCTCCTCATATGTGTGTTCATGTTCTGTGTCGAATCTTATGTGTGATAACCTTTTGCACTGGAACCAATTGTTAATATTTGCCTTGTGTTTACACCACCATATTGTAGGTGTAGTTTTAAAAGCAATATCTAGTGCTGGTAATATCTAATTTTCCATAATCTCGACCTCATATTTCATCAAAAAGTCTTCTAAATCATTCAAGCCATAAAAAGTAGGAGGTTCTCTTACGTCTGTACCAACCCATCTCAACGCGTGCGTCATTCTGTCACATCTTCTGGTGGATAATTCATGAAGTTGATGTTCTAGTTTCCTAGTCATGTGTTAGAGTCTGAAGCACAATAACTAATACTCCTCCAACTGAGCATTCCATTTGCAGTTGGGTTGATATAATCCTCTATGCGCGAGATAGTTCTGTATAACTGATTCACATATTCTGTTAGGATATTATTTGTAGGTTCCACATACCTGCCTCCTTCTGAGGGATCTAATGGCTCAATAAATATGTATTATCCAGATTCAAATATCATCTTTCTTGTCTTCAAGTTAATAATAGTCTGGTTATCAAATGCCGAATCCAGACCCAACAATACTAGATATGGAGAAGTATTGTCCACTATGTCAATGAATTCAAAGTCCACCACGATGCACACATCATCCAAATCTGATGGAATCCCCTTCAACCTTCCAATGGGCACCACTCTGTGTTGATTTTCCAACTTCAACTAAATAGTTGAATACCCCAATTGTGGTTCTCCCATAGCTTCCCAGTTTTTCTTTAGTAGAACAATGACTTCAGATCCTAAGTCTAGTATAATATCCCCCATATTGAAATCTCCTATGTTAGCATTCAATATGAATTCATTGCTGGTTCTTCTCTTCTTTCGAACCCGATTTACCCTTTTTACCCCCTCTTCCCCAGGATTACACTTTTCTAATAAATTCTGCGGTACTTGTAAGGATTTTTTATCACTCAATAATTTAACACAAGCTCCCAAAAAGTTTCTTAAGTTACTTACTTGTTCTGAAGGCTGCTCTTGATTGTTCTGATCAAATAATGAAGGCATATCATAAACTGGTGTCTCATCTACTGGCTTCATTCCTGAAGTGGACGCAATATTTTCCTTCAATATTTCCTATCTGGATTCCTTGAATATCTCTTTCTCTTTACGCGCATCAAACTTCTTCTCTAGCGTTATATTATTCCTAACCCACTAGTACTAGTCTTGATCCTTCTTGGTTGCATCTTCTCCTGTCTTAGATCTTCCTCTCATCACTATGTTAATCTTCTTCCCATCTTCTTCTCTGTTTTCCACCCCGATCCATTGTATGTTCTGATTATTCTGGTTCCTTTTTTCCTGTATATTTATCAAAAGTGTAGGGCAGTCCTCTATTTCATGGTTTGTTGCGCAATAGTACATACATGTCATAGTTAGCTATGGGAAGTCTCATGAATATTGCCCTGGTTTCTAACAGTTATGACACACTACTGGTCCTTGACCTCCTCCAAAACCTCTTCCTCCATGACCTCCTCCTTTGAAGCCTCCTATGTTTCCTTGATTATCTATGTACGATGTGTTATACTGGGGTCCTTGATTATACTGTCGTTGTGCGTTATTTTACTGTTGTACTGTGTCACACTCTTGTGCAGGATTATACTATTGTTTCCCTTGAAACTGCATATTGTGGTTGTGCTACAAACTGCTGCGTGGGATTGTACTATGGTTGTTGTGCAATGTTATATTGCGGTTGCTGCGTAGATTTTCCTATTACATGTTCATCATGTACCATGTATGTATCTACAATTCTTTCTTTCATCATCTCCAATGTTTTACAATCCTTGTCTTTGTTTCCAACTGACTTACAAAAGTTACAAAATGTACTCTTCGGAACTATCTAATATTTCTACATCAGGGGGTAATGATATGGATCATTCCCATGTGTTTTTCAAAACTCGCACCACGGTCCTTTTGAATCTAAAGGGTTTGGCATACCCACTCCAATATACTGTGAAAATAATGGACACTCATTCTTGTGATGACCATCTGTCCTACACATCGTACACCATATATCTTATCTTTTCTCCTTTCCTTTGTTCTGATTTAACTAGAATGTTAAGTTCTTCAGATCTTACCTTAGCTCTTCCACATCTAGATTTGTATGCTTGTATTGGTTTTCCTCTATTTGTAAGGCTACCTACAGGGCCTCACCCTGGCTTTGGAATTTCTACAGTCTCAAGGGATACTTCAAGTGTGGAAACAAAGAATTAACAAACAAATGTCTATGTTGTGTACTAGTAATAGTGTACATTAACTTATCTTTTAGTCTCTTGAATTTCTGGTCCACTTCCCAGACTGATTATCTTGGTTTCTTCTTGATCTCTATCATTTCATTCATAAACTAGTCCTCTGAACTTGGCTTCTAAACTTCATTTATTAACTGCCTCTTCACATCTTATACAGTTGTAGGTGTTCCCACTAGGTTATTTGTTGAGATACCCATGTACCAATCTAATGTGTGGTCTATGAAAGTGATTTCCAACTGCGCAACCTTTGTATCTTCATCTGTAATATGATTTTCTACCCATATCTTCTCACAGATGAACACATGTTTTTTCTGGTCATGTGACCTGTCCCCTAAGAAATATGGTAACCTGATGGTTGGATCTTGTCCTTCCATTGTGAAATTTGTTGAACTATCACTTCTGCGCGGTGTAGATACTTGACTGCTACTTGTTGAACTTGCACTTCTACTACTGGACCCACATCCTAGAAAATTTCTTCTACCACTAATCAGTTGTTGGTTAACTACTTTTTATTCTTCATTTGTGTTAGTCACACATGGGGTTGTGGGTTCCACACTAATTCAGATATGGAATGGAGAGCCTTCTTCTGCGTCGAACCCATGACCTCTAGTTTTCCTCTCATATGTGGCACACAAGATATCCTCAATATTCCCCATGGAACAGAGATCCTCTATCTCTTCCTCATCGATTTCCAAGCCCTTTCGCTCCGCTACAACCCTCTACTTATTATTCATCCTATACTGGTAGGGTCGTCCACTACACGTCACACCTGCATTCCTTATGATTTCCCTATTTTGTTCATCATCCATCATGATGGGGTCCATTGCCTCCTTCTTATGGCTACTCTCAAGAGCTTTCTCCATTTATAAGATCTTCCTTAGTGCTTCCCCCAACTCCCCCATGCATGCAAAGTGACCTAGATGTCGGATTCCATGGTCATCATGCCTTTATCATGTAATAATATATTGATCGACGTGTAGAGTGACCTAATGTACCTCCCTCTCGGTCCCCTCAAGAAATCCTTCTCTACATCAGTATATGACTTCGTTGTATCTACTGCAAACTTAGTGATAAAGCCTACAATAATGCTATCTAACCAAAAATCCACTGCACGTGTGAATTTATTATTAACTATTTCCAACCGCACGATATTTTTAGTAGTCCACAATACTGGCCTAATATGGTTATTCGGATGGGTATCCTTCAATCTTAACAACCATTCTTGTATTAAATTTGGAAAGAAACAAAAATATGCTTCATGCAAATCAGTAAACACATACCTCTGCAGGTACTAGCGCGGTGTATACCTGGAACCCTTATTGTCTTTCTGCATGAATTCCAACTTCTTTGTCTCTAACCATCTTTCAATATCTTTCTTAGTAGGATTCCATGGCATGAACATCCATTTTTACCACTGCATCTTCTTCCCCAAACCCCTTCCCAACTCTTCTTCTGAGTTCTAGTCGACAACGAAACCAATTGTTGGACTTATGGGCTGACCCAGGTTATACCTTAGTTCTCCAACAAAACCCTTATCACCATCGTCCCTTCTGGTAAACTAGAAGGCTACACAATTCACAGAGTGCACATCGTAGTCTCACCTGAGATGGTTTATGGGGGACTGTGGGACACATGTGTCTGCAGTCATGGAAGGGATTGGGGATGTTATTTCTACTTCTATTTCTACTTAACCATGCATTTTATCATACCATTTATCAGATCCATTCATTCATTCGTATGCATAAATATTCTAGTGCACGTTGTAAATAAACCATCCATTCATCTATCTAACCATTCAATCATAACTATAGAAATAGTAAAACATTAAAACACATTGCACACATAGTTTTAACGTGGTTCACCCCCCCTGGGGCTACATCCACAAAGATTTTTTTCTTCTTTCTTATTCATAAAAATGGCACTACACACATTACATCATAGAATAATGAAGAGTAGTGAGGCAGACCAATGTCGCACCAAGCTCCACAGCTTACGACCTGACCCTCAACTACATCTCCAGATTGACTCCATCTGAGCTCCACAACTCTCAAAACAGACCTCAACTCCAAAAAGGTTCTTCGTAACAAAAATAGACTCACACTCATATCCTTACTCGAGATTAGATGCCTCAACCTACCTCATATATCTCTTATTTATATTACAAAAATGGGTTAAAACCCTTACAATACATCCCAAAACCCTAACCCTAAGTTGGCTAGGTTTGTCCATATTTGCGTCTGATTTCTGCAAATCCTACTACGTGTGCTACTTTTCCTCAAAATATGGCATCCTCCTCATTCTTGGTCCAATATTCCTCGTTTTTCGTGCCATTCTCCCAAAAATGCCTACTCCAACAGGTATGCTTCATGTATAAATGTATTGCATGAATATATACTAATGAAAATATTTGTATCTTCTCTACAATAAATTCAAAGGAAGTGCCTTGCATAATCATGTGATTCGAAAAGTATATGGTCTTCTACAAATCTTGTTGAAGAGTTTCTCAAGTGTTGGGGGCCAACTATTCAGGATTTGTAGGATACTCTCCAAGAGATCAAAGATTCCCTTTACAGAGAAGGTTTCTTAGTAGATGGCGAAACAATGGTTAAAGAATGTGAAATTGAAGAAGAATATCACCTGAGATTTGTAAAAAAAGCACTTGAAGAATGCATCCATGAAGAAAGTTGTCAAGAGATCTCAATGATGAAGACCCATATGAGACATCAGTATCCATTATTCTGCTTGGTGAAGGTGAAGTTGTCTTGCCTCACCTTCCTCCTACGCATGCAGATGAAGAAATGATTAGCCTTAATGATGCAGATGATATCATGGAGGACCCCTCTTACGTGGTTGATCAACATATTGATGATTCCATACATGTTGGGAGACGTAGA
The DNA here is from genome assembly GCA_010110895.2 of Picea sitchensis. Taxonomy (NCBI): domain Eukaryota; kingdom Viridiplantae; phylum Streptophyta; class Pinopsida; order Pinales; family Pinaceae; genus Picea; species Picea sitchensis. Next base: position 13,785 of record SNQJ01S0089652.1, read on the forward strand.
TAGGATGTGGTTTGTTTCATTTTTTATAAAGATCTCATTTACGACATTGAAGGTAGTTCTCAAGAAAAAGGGTTTGAGTTGTCATCTTTAGAGGACTAGTCTTCATGCGTATATGATCCAGATGTTTGGTAGCTTGAGGATGATGTGATCATAGATTTGTTCTTTCCATTCCAGGATGATTTGTCGCAACACATTGATGATGATTTTCAGTCATCCCTTGGGAGTTGTGATGCATACCCTTTTGGGGATGCAGTTTTGTTTTATGAAAATTTTCAACCACCTTCATCCTCATATTTATATGGGCACTAGAATGTGGACATCCTAGAGCAGTCAAAGACTCATATTATGGAGTACTCATATTTTCATCTTTGAACCTTTTGTAGGGACTTGCATATGATGAAGCAACATGTTTTGGGTGTTCAAAAATATTCTTTCTCTAGACCTTAGCTCGTCCCCTACCTCATCTCTCCTTATCAAGGGAATCATGGGGTCTTCACAGGATCTCTCATATCTTCTCAGTCTTCAGGAAGCAGTGGTCATGCTCACAAGGAAGAAGATGAACCGTCATATGTACATGGTAGCGCTCTTTAGAGATGGATTGATCAGACCTATGGCTATTCTTTTAGGAAGGATTTATGAGATGATCAGGCTTGTGGTTTCTCTTTTCAACAAGAGTTCCTCCTTCCCACCCATCTCCATGAGTTTAATTTCATTTCATGATTATATGTATATTTATGCTAATGATTATTATGTTCTTAACTTATCTTTGTTGCATTACATGATTAAGCACATGGGGAGATACCTTGATGAAATGTTGAACATGTGGTTGCACTGGTTGTACGACTTCACATAATGTTTTAGGACCTAACCTTCAAGGCAACAGGTAAGTAGGTAGGTCATATTGCTTTCTTACATTTTCATATTGATTTCTCATGATAGTTTAGTTGCATTTAATTTTTTATTTTAATTTTCATCTACTTTCATTGTGGATTTATATATTTTTCTTTCATCATATTTTATGAAAAAGTACAAAATTTTAGTTTCTAGAATTATTTGTCAATTTTGAAGTTTTGATTTTGTTATGTGAGCAAAGGGTGAGTAAGCCACCGTATATTTTATAGTTTGTTGTTTCAGTGTATGCATAGGTCTAACCATGAGATGTTGAGGTTCACATGCACTATACGATGAGTACATGTCCCCGAGTAGGAGCCAAATGTTATCCCCCATTTCTAGGGATAACTAAGGAGATGATGTCTCGAGGCCCTCAAGTTGTAGACATAGTGTCAAGGGAATCATAGATCGACTCATGATGTCCACTTACACAGATGGAAACCCACTTCACCACCACGATTCTCTGGTTCATCATGCTGGCATCCACCACATCAGCATGTTTCCAAAAGACAATGGGTCTTCCTCCATGAGGTACAAGTCAGGTATTGTGGTAAGTGTCACTTTAATAGTTAAAGCATTTGAATATGTTGCATTTGAAGCTTCTTTTGATTATAGAATTCCTTCTTGGAAATTATGCTCTTTGCCCTGTTTCACCTTGGTGGTTGACGTTTTTCCCTAGCAAGTATTCACCCTTGGGGATGGGTTTTCTACTGGGAGGTCTCCATGATGAGACATCATACCATTCCTGATCATACTGATCATTTTTCACACGTCATCCTTTCCATCTTCTTATATTTTGGGATTTTCAGGTGTACTGACCCAAGAAGGGATTGTACCTCGTTTCATGGGAAGAAGGGGTTGAAGGCATAGAGGGAATGTAGCTATAAAAATATAAAATACAAACTTATAACCTTCCATATGCTCACCCAAAGAGGTCTTTAGAACAATGAAATGTTTCTCCCAAAATAAATTGAAGATCTACAAAAACAAAATTCACACTATATAGATGTCCCACTTATTGAGGTGTGTACACTCATGCAGGGTCCCTTTCTTTCCATGCATATGGAAATCTATGTACCTATAGCTTCAAGTGACATTGTGGTACTTCCTTCAAGTCTTGTTTTCCCATTTGGAGTACCCAAATGTTCTGGACTTTAATTAATTAATGGAAAATGAATAGGCTTGGAAAAATGATGTATTGAAAATGAAGGTGCAACACAACCTCTACAAAGGCACCCATAAATGAGACAATATGAACCCTTGTATGTCATGAACCCCATGCCAAAAATTCTTACCCCCCATCCATTCCATATTATTTATATGACTTAGATAGGTTCCACCCAGAAAACACTCCTTGACTTGAGGAATGACTCACCCAACAGGTCACCTTGACAACCCTCCCATACCTAAACTTGGCAAGTTCCATAGGGTCTTTGAGAACTTGTTTAATTTGAGAAGTTAGTTTTGATGCACATGTTTAGGTGGATCTTGTATTAAATTTGATTTTACTTGCAATGATACATTTGACTTGAGACCCTTGGAGGGCGCACACATTCGTCTTTGCAGTATCTTGTTTGGTGGACGTTTTGAAGGAACAAGCCTAGCTTGGGCCTTCTTGGGGGCATAAATCCCATGGATGGATGTCGTGACCCAGACCTTGGGGCAAGATAGATGATTGAAATTTACTTTGGAGGCAATGGAAGACACCGTGGAGGACCTCACCTAGCCCTTACCGTCCCAAAAACTTGCCTTTGGAGGCTAAAGCGTTGCACTTATGGGCTTGAGGTCTTGTTTGGGGCTAGGGTTTGATGATGGTGTTGATGCTTGATGAGGATTTGGCATGATGGATTGGGGGAGGACACTTGGAATGAGGACACATGTTCTTTGGAGGATTAACGCTCTCTTCAACAACCCAACGATTTCCTTAAAGTGACAAAACTTCACCCTTTTAGGGTATGACGTCATGTTTCTTTGGTTTCTTTATCTGTAAAATCAAATTATGAATTTTGAAGGGGAAATTAAAGGGGTTCGACCTCCTTAATTGTGTTTTACACTAATGATATGTGGACAAAATTTATTTTTAGTCCTTGTATAAATAAAGGGAAAATATCATTTCATTTGGATAATTCACTCTCTCTTGAGTGAAGACATTCTTAGCTGAAATTTTTGCCCTCTTTGGGAAAATCGATTTCTCTCTCTTGTGAAAATTTTTGGATCCTATCTTGTCTATTCTAGAGATAAAGTGGTGTGCTACCTTCTTATAGACCTGTCATTGCATGTGGATGAAATTTGCTTGGTAGATAAGGGTTTGATATTGCTATATTGTGAAATTGGTAAGGAATTTTATGCAATTGTTGGTAATTTCTTCTTGTTTCATCTTGCTTTTGTTTTTAACTATTGGAGGAGTATAAGGGCATACACACTCCACCAAGTTCATCTTATTTTTTATTGGATAAGTCATTCTTCGAAGGTTGCTAGGAGGAGTACAAGGGCATACATCATCCTAGATTTACCTTCCTAGGTCTTGCATAATCTAGGAAGTAAAATGACTTACACCCCTAGAGGAGTTGCAAACATAAACCTTAAACCTAAGGCTCCATAACCCATTTGCAAGGCACTAATCTATTTTTGCATTGGAGAAATAAAATACTTGAATTAGAATGCATGATTTTACAAGATATTGAATTTGTCTAAATTGGAATCAATTCTATGCTTTACTGGCTTGCTTGAGCCACTAGGGTGTCTAGCTTAGAAAACGATATCTTGTTGTTGTTATAAATTTAATGCTACAAGAATTGGGGCTGTAGAAAACCTCTTTTTTACTCATAACTCACTTGCCAACTACTGAAATTACTTATAAAATTGTACTCATATTCTACTGCTTATTGTCTATCTTTTTTATGGTTTACTTGTCAATTTTCGTGGTTGGAACTTGTTGTTGCAGAAAAAAATTCTACAGCCATAAGGCTGCTCTAATAGACTTCTGAAAAATCATCTAATAAATTGACCATCAAATCTTGTGCTAAAGTATTGGAAATTTATCTACTTGTTTAGTGCTTCATTGTCCAATAAATATTTGATGCTTTTGATGGTTATTTATGTAGTAAGTAACATATTTCATTGCTTATATATACATTTATTTACTGCTGCAATTTAGGACATCAAGCTTCACTTTCTTGTCCCTTTGATCTTTAGGCTTGTATCTTGATTATTTGTCTTGTCTTAGGCATGTTTAACACTATGGTGTATGTACTCAAGACTTTGGAAAACATCCTCCTTCTACAAGACTCATTTCAAAGATCTCATCCTTCTCCATCATTGACCTAAGGAGTTCCTCTCATCATCTCTCCACCTTCCATCTCAATCCCCTTAGGGTCATCAAGATTCCCCCTTTGAGTGATCACATCATCTCTAAAGCGAGTAGAATACCTATATAAGATGACAATGGGTAGGTATTCCCATAGTTGTCTCCCCTTTGTAGATTGAGTCGGACTTTTCACAACCTACAATCCATGCAATAACAATTTTAAAGATACATAATATTAAAAATTTAATATAAATTATTGATTTGAATATTTTTAACCATAAATTAATAGAAATTCATTATTTATAAATAATTTAAATTTGATTTTAAGTATATTTGATTTTAAAATCTTTAAAATAATTTTATTTATAATTTAAACAACAAATTAAATTAAATTAAATTAAAATAGAAACACCACAATATCTATATACATCCAAATATCCAAAGTAACCTTTCATTATCTTACAAGAAATGTTGTATATATGATGGAAAAGTATTGATATATCCAAAGGAACCGTTCATTATCTTACATTAAATATTGCATATATGGAAGAATATTGATAGAGTTGTAATTGAAGTTTTTTTCTAAATATTTATTATTTTTATAAAATATTGATTTAAATTAATTTAGCTTGTTAAATATATTTGAAGGTTTTCTTATAATATAGGGAAACTAATTTTAAGGGGTTAAACATCTTTCCTCAAGCGGTTTTATATCTGTGAAATTTGAACTTGGACTATATTGAAAAAATATAATATACTTTGTGTTGATAAATTTCGATTTATAACTTTATGTGATAATATTTACTTTCAATATTATAGCTATTGGTCATCAATTACTTCATTATAAATTAATCTCTTAACAATATTAAAGAAAAAAAATTGTGAAGGAAGTGTATTGCCCTACTTCCTAATCAAATCAAATTTTGCAAGGTGTCGTGGGAAAATTGATCTCTGGCATTCATTATTGGTGTTAAATGTTGATTCCTCTACCCTTGGTGTATAGCCCCATGCCTCAAAATATGCCAACAACACCCTTACACATCTCTTTGTTCACCATCCATAGTTCAAGGAAGGTGTAACCCCTAGTTTTTCTAATTCAATGGGCAACGATATAACAACAATAGTTGAGGCCTTTGTGTATGGGTTGCGGCAAGTTCCCACCATAGCCTCCTTGAGTATTATTGTTGGAAAAATGAGGCAAACACCAACTCTCAAGAATATCACTCTCATTTTCATAGTTTTTAAAAACACATAATCACAACATTCATTTTTTTTACATTTGAGCTTTTGGTTGTCCTTAATGATGGGTGGAGTGTCCACTCGAAACGTTGAACGTTTCAAAAATAAAGCACAGAATGTTTATCCAGAAAAATTTTCCACAAAACAAATTTGTCAAAAGATTAAACTTTGTCTTCAAAAAAAAAGGCATTCATTTTATTTTCATATTTCTCTATTATAATAATAATAAAATCCTAGAAAAAAAATACATTATCAATAACGTAATGAATGTGCTTATATGTTTGATTTTGATTCATATATTTATTTAATATTTTTAAATTGATAACTTTATGTAATACATATATTTGAATTAAAAAAAAAATACACTTTTCAAAAAATTACACTTTTCCTTTGTCCCATAGGGTGTGATCATACCAACGTTAATGCACCAGATCCTATCAGAACTCCATAATTAAGCACACTTGGGCTAGAGTAGTATTGGGGTGGGTGACCTCCCAAGAAGTACCAGTGTTGCATCCTCCCCCCTTTATATATATAGCCTGAGTGGGCCTAATGGTTAAGAATATGTGTTTCCTCCTAAGAGGTCACAAGTTCAAATCTAGAGGGGGGTAGGGTATATATACCTCTGTAAAATTTACCAGTCAAATTGTTGGGCGGAGGGGGTCCTTTGTCCCACAAACAAGGGGGTCTCATACACCAATTTAGTGGTTGGCTTGGTCATGACCTTAAAATTAGAGAAAAGAAGAAGAAGAACAAAGATTCTCCCCCAAAGTCTAATGTTCTATGGGCTAGAAATTTATTAACAAGTGGACAAACTCACTTATATAGTTCTATTTACAAGTTAGTGGATTTTTCTTTTAAATTTGAAAATTATATATACTTAATTAAAAGAAACTGAAGGAGATATTGGTTGAGATAGTGAATCTAATTTACTGTTATTTAGAACATTTCAATATTCTTGCATGTAAAAATGTAAATCTTGGATTGGATCAACACTTGCTCTTAACCACGAGGTGGTAGGAAAGGGAGGACAACCCATGATCCCAAAGGAAACGAAATTGTTAACTATGCTTGGGAATTGGGGGAAATGTCTAATAACCTGATAGAAGCCTACGCATTGTGGTGTGGCCTTAACCTAGTGAAGAGGATGGAATAAGAAGACTAGTGGTGTTGGGTGACTCATTATTTATTATCGAAGTTGTAATCGACAAAAGCAATCCTTTTGATGCCAAATTAGTAACCCTCCTAATCCAAATCAAACAATTGGCTCACTCTTTCAAGCAAATTCATTTCTTCCATGTCAAGCAAGGACTAAATGTTGAAGCAGATATGTGGGCCAAGAAGGCCAAATTACTCCAACAAAGAACACTTTGCTTGAATGGAGCGAATAGCTAGTTACACATTCCCTAGTGCAATGAAGCTTGGGGCAAAGATCATGACAATGTACACTCTTAATTTTGAATGTTTTTCATATCTATTTGTCTGCTAGGGCAATATATTAGAATAGCAACTAATAAAAATACTTAGAAATCAAATTCAATGTTAGAAGTCAATCAATTTGTTATATGTCGAAAATAGATTAATTGTTGAAACTATATATATATATATATATATACCAACTGCTACCTCAATGCAACCCTCCTTTTATAATATAAAATCTCTTTCATGTTTTGTTAAAAAAAAAAAACACTTACTCTGGACCAACTATTTCTTAGTTTTTTGACCTATATTAATATGGCCAACTAATAAATTCAAACCTTGTCCAGATAGATTCTAAAGCTTGTTATTCTCAAATAGATCTCAATGTAATGTCATTTTTTCCAAAAGGAGAGACCATTACATAAGGCAAACTTTGGTTGAGAGAAGCCAAATGCTCATGGAATTTAGGTTTCCAATCAATTGTGTGGGTTCCACGGTAAGATGGCAATGACACACCCTTCTCTTTTCATTTCAACCTATAACACTTTACATGTAGCTCTCCATTGCTCGGTTACTATTGGTGGACCCTCATAAAATGAAAGAAATCACCCTCTTAGAAACAAAACGATAAATTTAAAAAATAATAAATTTTTTGTCACGTTGTAAAAGTCTAAATGAATTAATATGTAATTAATTTTTTTATAATAAAACGTTATAAAATTCAATCCCATATTAAATTAATACACATTTCTACCATGATATAATTTTTATTTTGGTCTTCACACGTTTTTATGTCCCCATAACAAAGAGATTCTCGTTACTTTTGTTTAGTGGAAAATTGTACATGGTCAATGACGTGCGTGCTTATGTGTTTTCTTTTAATTCATATATTTATTTAATCATTTTTAAATTGATAACTGACGTGCGTGCTTATGTGTTTTCTTTTAATTC
>SNQJ01S0089652.1:33168-50964 GCA_010110895.2 Picea sitchensis
CTCGGGGTCGTAACTTTTGCATACGATCTCCGTTTTAGGCGTGTGATAGCTCGTTGGAAAGGTATCATTGAGGAGATTCATTTTGGGGGCTCAATTATGCCTTCAACTATCATTGAGAACCTCGATCTCAAAAAACCTTCATTTAGGCCCTCAAAATTGCCCCGGAAGTTAAAACCTGCTAAAAATAGTAAATTGCCAAAATTGCCAGAAAACTATTTTGAGCCAGTTGGAAAAGGTGGGTGGCCACCGATATCCACCTGGATCAGTATCTCCCCATTTGCTTAGTCAGGTAATGCAACAAAGATAAGCTAATAACATAATAATCATTAGTATAAATATACATATAATCATGAAATAAAATTAAACTCATGGAGATGGGTGGGAAGGAGGAAATATTGTTGAAAAGAGAAACCACAAGCCTGGTCATATCATAAATCCTTCCTAAAAGAATAGCCATAGGCCCAATCAATTCATCTCTAAAGAGGGCTACCATGTACATATGATGGATAATCTCCTTCCTTGTGAGCATGACCACTGCTTCCTGAAGACTGAGAAGATATGAGAGATCCTAGAAAGACCCCATGATTCCCTTGATAAGGAGAGATGAGGTAGGGGACGAGCTTAGGTCTAGAGAAAGAATATTTTCGAACACCCAAACCATGTTGCTTCATCATCTGCAAGTCCCTACAAAAGGTTTCAAGATGAAAATATGAGTACTCCGTAGCATGAATCTTTGACTGCTCTAGGATGGCCATGTTCTAGTGCCCATATAAATATGAAGATGAAGGTGGTTGAAAATTTTCATAAAACAAAACTGCATCCCCAAAGGGGTATGCATCACAACTCCCAAGGGATGACTAAAAATGATCATTAGTGTGTTGTGACAAATCATCCTGGAATGGATAGAACAAATCTGTGATCACATCATCCTTAAGCTACCACACATTTGGATCATATGTGCATGAAGACCAGTCCTCTAAAGATGACAACTCAAACCCTTTTTCTTGAGAATTACCTTCAACATCGTAAATGGGATCTTTATAAAAAATGAAACAAACCACATCCTATCTATGTCTCCCAACATGTATTGAATCATCAATATGTTGATCAACCACGTAAGAGGGGTCCTCCACGATATCATATACATCATTTATTCATCTGCATGCATAGGAGGAAGGTGAGGCAGGACAAATTCACCTTCACCAAGTGAAATAATGGACATTGATGTCTCATATGGGTCTTCATCATTGAGATCTTCTTGACAACTTTCTTCATGGATGCATTCTTCAAGTTCTTTTTTTACAGATATCGGGTGATATCCTTCTTCAATTTCACATACTTCAACCATTGTTTCTCCATCTACTAGGAAACCTTCCCTGTAAAGGGCATCTTTGATCTCTTGGAGAGTATCCAACAAATCCTGAATAGTTGGCCCCCAACACTTGAGAAACTCTTCAAAAATATTTGTATAAGACCATATACTTTTCGAATCACATGATTCTGCAAGGCACTTCCTTTGAATTTATTGTAGAGAAGATACAAATATTTTCATTAGTATATATTCATGCAATACATTTATACCTGAAGCGTACCTGTTGGAGCAGGCATTTTTGGGAGAATAGCATAGCAAACGAGGAATATTGGACCAAAAATGAGGAGCAAGCCATATTTTGAGGAAAAGTAACACACATAGTAGGATTTGTGGAAATTCGATGCAAATATGGACAAACCTAGCCAAATTAGGGTTAGGGTTTTGGGATGTATTGTAAGGGTTTTAACCCATTTTTGTAATATAAATAAGATATGTATGAGGTAGGTTGAGGTATCTAGTCTCGAGTAAGGATATGAGTGTGAGTCTATTTTTGGTACTAAAAACCTTTTTGGAGTTGAGGTCTATTTTGAGAGCTGTGGAGCTCAGATGGAGTCAATCTGGAGATGTAGTTGAGGGTCGGGTCGCAAGTTGTGGAGCTTGGTGCGACATTGGTCTACCTCACTAATCTTCATTATTTTATGATGTAATGTGCGTAGTGCCATTTTGATGAATAAAAAAGAAGAAGAAAATCTTTGTGGACGTAGCCCCAGGGGGGGTGAACCACTTTAAAACTATGTGTGCAATGTGTTTTAATGTTTTAATATTTCTACAATTATGATTGAATGGTTAGATAGATGAATGGATGGTTTATTTCAATGTGCACTAGAATAAGTATGCATATGAATGAATGAATGGATCTGATAAATGGTATGATATAATGCATGGTTAAGTAGAAATAGAAGTAGAAATAACATCCCCAATTCCTTCCATGACTGCAGACACATGTGTCCCCCAGTCCCCCATAAACCATCTCGGGTGAGGCTACAATGTGCATTCTGTGCACGGTGTAGCCTTCTGGTTTACCAGAAGGGCCGATGGTGATAAGGGTTTTGTTGGAGAACTAAGGTAGAACCTCGGTCAACCCATAAGTCCAACAATTGGTTTCGTTGTCGTCTAGAACTTAGAAGAAGAGCTGGGAAGGGGTTTTGGGAACAAGATGCAGTGGTAAAAATGGATGTTCATGCCATGGAATCCTACTAAGAAAGAGATTGAAATATGGTTAGAGACAAAGAAGTTGGAATTCATGCAGAAAGACAATAAGGGTTCCAAGTATACACCGTGCCAGTACCTGCAGAGGTATGTGTTTACTGATTTGCATGAAGCATATTTTTGTTTCTTTCCAAAGTTAATACAAGAATGGTTTTTAAGATTGAAGGATATCCATCCAAATAACCATATTAGGCTAGTAGTGTGGACTACTGAAAATATCGTGCAGTTGGAAAGAGTTAATAATAAATTCACATGTGCAGTGGATTTTTGGTTAGATAACTGTATTGCAGGCTTTATCACTGAGTTTGCAGTAGATACAGTGAAGTCATATACTACTGCAGAGAAGGATTTCTTGAGGGGACCCAGAGGGAGGTACATCAGGTCACTCTACACGTTGATCAAGATATTATTACATGATAAAGGTGTGATGACCATGGAATCCGACAACTAGGTCACTTTGCATGCATGGGGGAGTTGGGGGAAGTACTAAGGAATATCTTAGAAATGGAGAAAGCTCTTGAGAGTAGCCAAAAGAAGGAGGCAATAGACCCCATCATGATGGATGATGAACAAAACAAGGAAATCATAAGGAATGCAGGTGTGATGCGCAATGGACAACCCTACCAGTATAGGATGAATAATAAGAAGAGGGTTGTAGCAAAGTGAAAGGCTTGGAAATTGATGAGGAAGAGATAGAGGATCTCCATGCCATGGGGAAGATTGAGGATATCTTGTGTGCCAAATATGAGAGGAAAACTAGAGGTCATGGGTTCGACGCAGAATAAATCCCTCCATTCCATATCTGAATTAGTGTGGAACCCATAACCCCATGTGTGACTAACACAAATGAAGAAGAAAAAGTAGTTAACCAACAATTGATTAGTGGTAGAAGAATTTTTCCAGGACGTGGGTCCAGTAGTAGAAGTGCAAGCTCAACAAGTAGCAGTCAAGTATCTACACCGCACGGAAGTGGTAGTTCATCAAATTTCACAATGGAAGGACAAGATCCAACCATCAGGTTACCAGATTTCTGAGGGGATAGGTTAGATGACCCGAAAAAACATGTGTTCATCTGTGAGAAGATATGGGTAGAAAATCATATTACAGACGAAGATACAAAGGTTGCACAGTTGTAAGTCACTTTCATAGAACATGCATTATATTGGTACATGAGTCTCTCAACAAATAACCCAATGGGAACACCTACAACTGTAGCAGATGTGAATAGGCAGTTAATAAATGAATTTCAGAAGCCAAGTTCAGAAGACTGGTTTATGAATGAAATGATAGATATCAAGAAGAAACCAAGAGAATCATTCTGGGAAGTGGACCGAAAATTCAAGAGACTACAAGATAAGTTAAAGTACACTATTACTAGTACACAACATAGACATTTGTTTGTTAATTCTTTGTTTCCACACTTGAAGTATCCCTTGAGACAGTATAAATTCTAAAGCCAGGGTGAGGCCCTGTAGGCAGCCTTACAGATAGAGGAAAACCAATTCAAGCATACAAATCTAGATTGGGAAGAGCTAAGGAAAGATATGAAGAACTTAACATTCCAGTTAAATCAGAACAAAGGAAAGGAGAAAAGATAAGATGTATGGTGTATGATGTGCAAGACAGATGGTTATCACAAGAATGAGTGTCCATTATTTTCATAGTATATTGGAGTGGGTATGCCAAACCCTTTAGCTTCAAGAGGACCATGGTATGAGATTTGAAAAACACATGGGAATGATCCATATCATTACCCCCTGATGTAGAAATATCAGATTGTTCCGAATAGTACATTTTGTAACTTTTGTAAGTCATTTGGAAACAAAGACAAGGATTGTAAAACATTGGAGATGATGAAAGAAATAATTGTAGATACATACAAGGTACATGATGAACATGTAATAGGACAATCTACACAACAACCACAGTATAAAATTGTGCAACAGCCATAGTGCAATCCCATGCAGCAGTTTGTAGCACAACCACAATATGCAATTTCAAGGAAAACAACAGTATAATCCTGCAAAACAGTGCGACACACCACAATAGTAAAATAACCCTCAACGATAGTATAATAAAGGACCCCAATATAACAAACCATGCAGAGATAATCAAGGAAACAAGGAGGCTTCAGAGGAGGAGGTCGTGGAGGAAGAGGTTTTGGAGGAGGCCGAGGACCAATAGTGTGTCATAACTTTCAGAAACCAGGGCACTATTCATGAGACTACCCATATCTAACTGCGACATGTATGTTATGTCGCACAACAGACCATGAAACAAAGGACTGCCCTACACTTTTGATAAAGATACGGGACAAAAGGAACCAGAAGAATCAGAACATACAATGGATTGGGGTGGAAAAAAAAGAGGAAGACGAGAAGAAGATTAACATAGTGATGAGAGGAGGATCTAAGACAGGAGAATATGCAACCAAGAAGGATCAAGACTAGTACTAGTGGGTTAGGAAGAATATAGCACTAGAGCAGAAGTTTGATGCGCGCAAAGAGAAAGAGATATTCAAGGAAGCCAGATAAAAGATATTGAAGGAAAATATTGCGTCCACTTTAGGAATGAAGCCAGTAGATGAGACACCACTCTATGATATGACTTCATTATTTGATCAGACCAATCAAGAGCAACCTTCAGAACAATTAAGTAACTTAAGAAACTTTTGGGAGCTTGTGTTAAATTGTTGAGTGATAAAAATTCCTTACAAGTATTGCAGAATTTATTAGAAAAGTGTAATCCTGGGGAAGAGGGGGTAAAAAGGGTAAATCGGGTTCGAAAGAAGAGAAGAACCAACAGGGAATTCACATTGAATGCCAACATAGGATATTTCAATATGGGGGATATTATACTAGACTTAGGATCTGAAGTCATTGTTCTACCAAAGAAAACTTGGGAAGCTATGGGAGAACCACAATTGGGGTATTCAAATATTCAGTTGAAGTTGGAAAATCAACACAGAGTGGTGCCCATTGGAAGGTTGAAGGGGATTCTAGTAGATTTGGATGGTGTGTGCACTGTGGTGGAATTTGAAGTCATTGACATAGTGGACAATACTTCTCCATATCTAGCATTGTTGGGTCTGGATTGGGCCTTTGATAACCAAACTATTATTAACTTGAAGACAAGAAAAATGATATTTGAATCTGGATAATACATAGTTATTGAGCCATTAGATTCCTCAGAAGGAGGCAGGTATGTGAAACCTACAGATAATATCGTAACTGAAGATGTAAATCAATTATACAAAACTATCGTGCGCACAGAGGATTATATCAACCCAACTGCAAATGGAATGCTTAGTTGGAGGAGTATTAGTTCTTGTGCTTCAGACTCTAACACATGACTAGGAAACTTGCAACATCAGCTTCATGAATTATCCACCAGGAGATGTGCCAGAATGACGCACGCGTTGAGATGGGTTGGTACAAAGGTAAGAGAACCTCCTACTTTTTATGGCTTGAATGATTTAGAAGACTTTTTGATGAAATATGAGGTAGAGATTATGGAAAATCAGAGATTACCAGCACTAGATATTGCTTTAAAAACTACACCTACAAGATGGTGGTGTAAACACAAGGAAAATATTAACAATTGGTTCCAGTGCAAAAGGTTACCGCACATCAAATTCGACGCAGAGCAGGAACAAAGATATGAGGATAAATATGAGGGATTTGGACAACCCCAAGAGAATGTAGAGAATTGCATAGTCCATTGGAGATTAGTACCACCAGAAGAGTGGCCACACCATTTTATTCACACACTAAAGGGAATTCTGAAGAACTGGTATACAGAACAAGAACATCGCAGAGAAACTGCCAACTGGGAAGATATACAGAAGAACTTCATAGTTACATTTTATTTTGAGCATGCCAACCCAGAGATTGATACAACACTGAAAGTGGTAAGAGATAGGATATTTGAAGAACCAAAGTTTGAAATAATTCCATCATCTCAGAGGCAAGCTAGCTAGACAGTTAAACAATTGCTACATTGTTATCATGTCGCAAAAGCATAAGAACCAAATGAATATAATCCGCGCAATATATAGATTCCAAAACTATAAGGTGAAAGGGAATTATAAGGCCCCAAGATAGATTTAGAATATTATGCTGCATTATTCAAGATCAAGAAGATCAACATTGGAACTGTAGAAAACTAAAAAATGGTCAGTATTGGAGATTATTGGGATAATCAGATAGTACAGAGGATCAAAGAATTACTGCACGAGTACAGTGACTTATTCCCAACAACATTCTCATAGATGAAGGGGTTAGCATGAGAGATAGAGAGAGACAAATATCCCATTAAATCCAGAATCAAGACCTATTAGATAGAGGTAGTATAGATTGAATCCAATATACAAAGAGAAGGTGAAGACATAAATTGACAAAATGATAGAAGTTGGTTTTATAGAACCTATAGAAGAGTCAGAATGGATCAATCCCATGGTAGTACATGAAAAGAAGAAAGGATGGATCAATATTTGTGTAGATTTGATAAAATTGAATGGTGATTGCTTACATGATCCTTTCCCTACCCCATTTACATATGAAGTTTTGGAGAATGTAGGGGGTCAAGAAGCTTATTCATTTATAGATGGATTTTCAAGTTACCCTCAGATCATGATAGCACCAGAAGATAGACACAAGAAAACATTTTCCATAGAGTGGGGCTCATTTCAGTATACAGTTATTCCATTCAGATTCAATAATGCACTAACTTTTTTTTCAAGAGTAGTAGTAGTAGCTTTTAAGGACTTTATTCATAATTTTTTGAAGGTTTACTTGGATGACTAGAAAATGTTCAGTTTGTTGAAAGATCATGTTTAAGTATTAAGGCCGATGTTGGATAGATGTAGACAGTGTCATATCTCATTAAATATTAAGAAATGTATTTTCAGTGCACCTTTTGGGATTTTGTTAGGGAATGTGGTGTGTAAACAAGGTCTATTGGTTTATTCTTCTAAAATTGTTGTTATAGTTAACTTACCACCACCAAAGTCAGTGCGCCAGTTGAAGAGTACATTAGACCATACACAATATTACAGGAAATTCATAAGGGGATATGCACATATCATTGTACCAATGGAGAAGCTGTTGAAGAAGGATACTAAGTACCAATGGAATGATGAATGCCAGAAGAGCCTAAATATTCTAAAGGAAAAGATGGTTACTGCGTCGATTTTAGTATTTCTAGATTGGGCTAAAGAATTTCATGTGCATGTAGATGCATTTGCAATTGCATTAGGAGAAGTATTAACCCATCCAAGAGTGATATAGATCACCCTATTGCATTTGCAAGAAGAAAGTTATCAGATTCATAACATAACTACAATACTACATAAATATAAGGTCTAACCATGGTGTATACTTTGCAGAAATATAGACATTACTTGTTGGGACAACACTTTAAGATGTTTACAGAACATTCAACTCTGATATACTTAATTAATAAGCTAGTGTTGGAGGAGAGGATATGTATATGGATATTATTATTTCAAGAATTTGACTTTGAAGTTGTGGTGAAGCTTGGAAGATTGAATGGAGGACTGGATCACTTGTCCAGGATAACAAATGGAGAAGAACCCAGTAACTTGGAAGACAACTTTCCAGATGAAAAATTGTTTTAAGTACAAATTGTAGATGAGTGTTTTGCTAACATTATTGAGTTTTTGAGTACAGGCTTTTCACCAAGAGAATTTACTGCTACGCGGAAGAAAAAATTGGTGATCAGAGCTGCATATTATTAGTTTATTGCACGTCATTTATACAAACTCGGAGGAGACAAAATCCTAAGGAGATGTGTGATGGAGCATGAAAGACCCATTATTTTGGCAGAAGCGCATGAAGGGATTGCAAGAGGACACTACGCAGGCAAAACTACCGCATCGAAGGTATTGCATGCAGGATTACGGTGGCCAAAAGTTTATAAGGATTCAAAAGAATACTATCAGAAGTGTGATTTATACATGAAGAATAGGGGGGAGGTAAGACCCCTAGGGAAACCTATTTTGGAGATCGCGCAGTGGGTTACAGGTCTCTACAACTTAGGCATTTTGAATTTGTTAGAAATACCGCATTTTGGGCACGGTAAAAATGTGGGCCTTTGTGTGAAACAACTATTGGCCAAGGTACATAGAGGTATCATGTGGATGGACAAGACAATCCCCATATATGTGGATCTCATAGTGAAGATCACAGGGTTACCTATCAACAGGGTAAATCCAAAGGACTATTTGGACAATAAATCCAAGGATAAAGAGATTGTAGAGGATGTCAAAGCACAGTTCGGGACAAATAGGGGAACCCAAGGAATAATCATCAAGGATATCAATGACCAAGAAACAAAGTTTTCCACAAAGCTGATGGTTTGCAAACTATTGAGAAAGTGGAGAAAGGAAGAAGCCCCAACAGGAGTTATAACAGTAGATGCACAATGCGCAAAGGGTGTAGTGTCCAACTGGGAACCATACTTGTTGAACCAATTTTTGATAGATTACAAAGATGCACATGATAATGGAACAAAAATCCATTACTCCTGGTTGCTAATACCGATAGCATTGGTGGGCTGGCAGGAGCCCAACTTTTCATCTTTTCTAGACAGGAAGGGGAAATTTTATGCAACGCACTATGAAAATTTGTGGTAAGAAAAGGACCCTAGGAACCAACAGGCTAACAACGAAGTATTTTCCATGTTATTGGAGGATATGCAACAAAATAAAACCAATGTATGGAGGATCCCCATTGAATTGGTTCAAGGAAATGAAGGGATTTCCAATTTCAAAGCTTCAAGACATCATTTGTGGATCCATGCCACAAGGGACGCAAAGAAGAAGTGGTTGGAAATGAGATATTTTACCTCACGTGAAGAATTAGACTAGATTATGAAAGATTGGACTGCACAGTGGAAGGTTCCAACAACAAAAAAGAAAGGAACAAAACCTAAGGAGCCAACAAAAGAAAGAACATCCAAAAAGACAACCAGTCCAATAGATAATACAAGGAAGGTTGCAAAGCATGGTAAAGGTTCAAGAAGTAGAGTAGCCAACAAGAAGCCAAGAAATAAAAAGACAGTTTGAAGGACAGAGGTAAAAGGGGATGGCGAGAAGGGAGATAGCTCTCGCCCAAAGGAAGTACAAGATGGGGAAGCGACAAAGAATATAATTGAGGCACAGACCTCGAACCCAACAAAGAAGAGAACGAGAACATAGGAGGCAGAAATAAGGAAAAATATGAAATATGACAAGGACCCTCTAATCATCACTATTACATATGAAGATGCAGAGTTGGTTGCATACAAATTCCAAGATAGGGGAGAGGATGTAGTACGCACAACAGAGGCACAAAGGGAAGAAATCATGGAAAAATTAGTAGAAGTACACGACATCTTACAGAGGATGCAACTAAATACAACACATCATCCAACAACAAAACATACATAAAAAGAACATGAAACATCAACGCAGAAAGAACAAGAAGAGATTGGGAAGACAATAGTAGTAAGTAGTGATAGATTTAAGGTCACACTAGAAATGTTGGAGATGGATGAACATATAGTGCAGAGATCAGTAAAGGACGTCGAACATATGCAGTTGGTTCTGGAAAACATACCTATGAAGGCACTATATGGACTACAAGTGAGTGTAATGCAAGAAGTACAGTCTAGAGCTAGGGAAAATTCCACCAACCTAGCACTCGACCGTGAGGTAAAGGAAATTTTTCAAGTGACTTGTGAGCAGATCATGCTAGAAAAGGAAGAAGAGAAGAAGCACACAAATAATTTAGAGAAGAATATTACAGAGGTATACAGGAGCATACCAGATTGAGCACAATCACAGGATGTTACAACAGAAGAGATGATACAACAGTTTGCGCAAACCATGGAGAGATACAAACAAGAAATAGTGGAGTTAACAGAGAATTTAACTCTGGGCACACCTCCAGAAGTATGGGAGCAAAGAGATCAAGAGGCTACTATGCACATAGAGAGTATAACACAAGAGGTTAAAGAAGAGGTGCAACTGTACAACATGACTGCACACATTTGGACCAGCAGAAGAGGATGAAAAGATCTAGCAGCTGGAGCAGAGGCATGAAAAAATGAATGTGGTGGTTCAGGACTTAAAGAAGAGGCATAAGACTATGGACATATCCCTAAGAATGAAGGTTGTGCAGGCACTGAAAAACTTGCAGGAAGAAGTGAATATTGTGTAGGAGGAGAAACAGGAAAGGTAGGCTCAGTTGGATCCCATTCAACAACAAGCCGAAGGAATGATATAAAAGCTCCAAACAGAGAAGGGAAGATGGGAACAAGGGCTAGTAGAAAGTTGAGAAGTGTTGAAAGAGAACATGACAATGTAGAAGTTGGAGACACTATTAGAAAAGAGCGCACATGCCAAGGAGAAAGCGACAACCTTACAAAAGAAGTTTCATGCATTGGAGGTAGTGTTGTAGAAGGTGCACTAAGGCTGAGTGTCTCGAGACGAGCCACATGTTAGTGTTGGGGGCCTGTTGGAACAAGAATTTTTGGGAGAATAATGCAGCAAATGAGGAATATTGGACGAATAACGAGGAGTGTGCCATAATTTGAGGAAAAGTAGCATGCACAGTAGGATTTGCGGAAATCTGATGCAAATGTGGACAAACCTAGCCAAGTTAGGGTTAGGGTTTTGGGATGTATTGTAAGGGTTTTAACATTTTTTTGTAATATAAATAAGAGATGTATGAGGTAGGATGAGGCATCTAATATCGAGTAAGGATTTAATTCTAAGTATATTTTTTTCATGGAGAACCTTTTTGGAGTTGAGGTTTGTTTTGAGAGTTGTGGAGCTCAGATGAATTCAATCTGGAGCTGTAGCTGAGGGTCATATCACAAGCTTTGGAGCTTGGTGTGACACTATTCCACCTCACTACTCTCCATTATTCTATGATTTAACACATGCAACACCATTTTTATGAATAAGAAAGAAGCAAAAAATATTTGTGGAAGTAACCCCAGGGGGGGTGAACCATGGTAAAACTATGTGTGCAATGTGTTTTAATGTTTTACTATTTCTGCAATTATGATTGAATGGTTAGATAGATGAATGGATGGTTTATTGGATGGTTTATTTACAATGCACACTAGAATAAGTATGCATATGAATGAATGAATGGATCTGATAAATGGTATGACATAATGCATGGTTAAGTAGAAATAGAAGTAGAAAGAACATCTCCAATCCCTTCTGTGATTGCAGACACCTGTGTCCTACAATCCCCCATAAACCATCTCGGGTGAGACTACGTTGTGCACTCTGTGTGTGTTGTAGCCTTATGATTTACCAGAAGGGTCGATGGTGATAAGGGTTTTGTTGGAGAACTAAGGTAGAACCCGGGTCATCCCATAAGTCTAACAATACCTCATATAATTCACAACATGGGTGACTGCTAGGGTTGGGTCACCATTGAATTTGGGGAAATTTTCCCTCAACTCTCTAGGGAAATGGTTAGGAAATATAGGGGTATTATGAACATCAATAGAAGGGTATACCTTATGGAAGGCCCATGGTAAATATTGTGATGCCATGGTTCCATTATTTGGGATGTTGTTTCAATGAAGTCACTAGATAAACTTAATGTTCATGAAAGGAAGGAAATGAAAAGGGAACTTCCCTTAGGTGGAGTCACTGGTAAAACAAGGGGTAAGGGATTTGTGATCAAATCTTTCCAAAGTGTCATTAGGGAATGAAAGAGGATTCAAAATACTCCTTGAAAATGGCACCAAAATGTTATCGCATGGATTATAGGTTGAGAAAATATTGACCCAATCTACAAAGGTGAGACAACTATGGGAATACCTACCCACTGTCACCTTAGATATGTACTCCCCTCTCTTTAGAGATGATGTGATCACCTCAAGGGGGGGATCCTGGTTACCCTAGGGCGATTGAGATGGAGGGTGGAGAGATGATGAGAGGAACCCCTTAGGTCAAATGATGGAGAATTCTGAGAGCTTGGAAATGAGTCTTGTAGAAGGAGGATGTTTTCCAAAGTCTTGAGTACATGCACCAAAGTGTTAAACCTTCCCAAGACAAGACAAATAATCGAGATAAAAACCTACAGCTAAAAGGGACAAGAAAGTGAAGCTAGCTTTCCTAAATTTCAGCAGTAAACAAATGTATATATCAACAATGAAATATGTTACTTACTGTAGAAATAACCATCAAAAGCATAAATATTTATTGGACAATGAAGCACTAAACAAGTAGATAAATTTCCAATATTTTAGCACAAGCTTTGACGATCAATTAGGGATTGTAGATGATGTTTTCAAAAGTATATTAGAGGAGCCTTATGGATGTAGAAATTTTTTTCCACAACAACAATTTCCATTCATGAAAATTGACAAGCAAACTGTCGAAAAGATAGACAATAAGCAGTAGAATAAGAGTACAAGTTTACAAGTAATTTCAACGGTTGGCAAGTGAGTTATGAGTAAAAGAAGAGTTTTTCTACAACCCTAATGGTTGTAGCATTAAATTTATAACAAAAAAAAATATCATAGGCTAAGCTAGACACCCTAGTGGCTCAATCAAGCTAATAAAGTATAGAATTGATTCCAATTTAGACAAATTCAATATCTCGTAAAATCACTCATTCCAATGCAAACATTTTATTTATCCAATGAAAAAATATATTAATGACTTTAAAATGGGTTACGGATCCTTGGGTTTAAAGGTTAGGTTTGCAACTTCTCTAGGGCTATAAGCCCTTTTACTTCCTAGAGTATGCAAGACCTAGAATGGTAAATTTAGGAGGGTGTATGCCCTTGTACTCCTCCTAGAAACCTTTAAAAAATGACTTATCCAATAACAAATAAGATGAAATTGGTGGAGGGTGTATGCCCTTATACTCATCCAAGGGTTATAAACAAGAACAATATGAAAGAAGGAGAAATTACCAACAATTGCAGAAAATTTCTTACCAATTTCACAATATAGCAAGATCAAACCCTTATATACCAAGAAAATTTCATCCACATGTAATGAAAAGAATCCAAGAAGGTAGCTCACCACTTTATCTCCATAATATACAAGATATCATCCAAAAATTTTCACAAGAGAGAGAAATCGATTTTCCCAAAGAGGGCGAAAATTTCAGCCAAGAATGACTTCACTCAAGAGAGAGTGAGTTATCCAAATGAAATGATATTTTCCCTTTATTTATATAATGAATAAAAACAAAGTTTTTCCACATATCATTAGGGTAAAACAAAAATAAGGAAAATAATAAAGAAACCATATAAACGTGACGTCATACCCTAAAAGGGTGATGTTTTGGCACTTTAAGGAAGTCGTTTGGTTGTTGAAGAGAGCAATAGGCCTCCAAAGGCCATGTGTCCTCATGCTAAGTGTCCTCCAATCCATCATGCCAAATTATCATCAAGAATCACCACCATCACCAAACCCTATCCCCAAACAAGATGTCAAGCCCAAAAGTGCAGTGTTTTAGCCTCTAAAGGCAAGCCATTGGGATGGTAAGGGCTAGGTGAGGTCCTCCAAGGTGTCTTCCCTTGCCTCCAAAGGAAACACCCATCATCTATCTTGCCCCAAGGTCTGGGTCGGGGCATCCATACATGGGATTTATGACCCCAAGAAGGACCTAGATAGGCTTGTTCCTTCAAAATATCCACCAAACAAGGTCCTAGAAAGACGAATGAGTGTGCCCTCTAAGGGTCTCAAGTCAAATGTCTCATAGCAAGTAAAATCACATTTAATACAAGAGATACCTAAACATGTGCATCAAAAATACCTTATCAAATTAAACAAGTTCTCAAAGACCCTATGTAACTTGCCAATTTTAGGTATGGGAGGGTTTTCAAGGTGATCTATTGGGTAAGTCATTCCTCAAGTCAAGGAGTGTTTCCTGGGTGGACCCTCTCTAAGTCATGTAAAGAAGATGGAATGGATGGGGGTAACACTTTTGAGCATGGGGTTCATGACATACAAGGGTTCGTATTGTCTCATTTATGGGTTCCTTTGTAAAGGGTGTGTTGCACCTTCATTTTCAATGCATCCTTTTTCCAAGCCCATTCATTTTCCATTAATTAATTAAATCCCAGAAAAATTGGGTACTTCAAATGGGTAACATAAGACTTCAAGGCAGTACCACAATGTCACTTGAATCTAGAGTTACACAGAGTGCCATATTCATGGAAAGAAAGGGACATTGCATGAGTGTACACACCTCAACAAGTGGGACATCTATATAATGTGAAATTTGTTTTTTGCAGGTCTTCAATTTATTTTGGGAGAATCATTTCATTGTTCTCAAGATCTCTTTGGGTGAGCATCTGGAATTTTATAATTTTGGATTTTATCTTTTTCTAACTACATTCTCTCTAGGACTTCAGCCCCTTATTCCCGTGAAATTGTTGATTTTTTTTATTCTGAGATATTGATAGTTATTTCCTTATAATTACAAACAAGATTCAATTTCTTACCACACTTATCATACAATAAATATACACTGAAAATATCAACTATAATAATGCAGCGAAAATAACAAGATCTAGAAACATTAACCATGCACAGTAGACACAATAACACAAGAATTTATCCTATGAAACCCAACATTGGGAGAAAACCCAACAACCTTTCTTATAGAAGAATTTAGTCCAAGATATTACTAGTACATCACCATAACCATATCAATATACCATACAAAGAAGATCCTCCCTAGTTCTAGAATATCCAAGAGCTAGCATCTCACTAGAATATCTAAGATAACACCAATCAAGAGCTTCTCCAAGTCTAGCCCCTTCCCCAAGTGTGGCACACTCATTAAGATAACTAGAAACCCATAAATAGCGAAATACCACAACTACAATTGACAACTTCCTTGTGGGCACTGCAGAAGTAGAGTTGTGTCTGTCTATCCAAATGAAATGATCCAGTCTTGTATTTATACTAGTCCAAGTGCCTGTCTTTTCTTGTGGGGCCGACTTCTCATTCTAGGTCTTTAATTTTACTTTATTATTTTTTTTATTTTACTAGTGGGGCCAAATTATCTTATAGAGTCTTCAATTTCTTCCTGAGGCTTCTGTAATGGTAGATATGGGTCTTCTTGTACTTCCTTGTGGAGAATGAATGCTTGAAGTTGCAAAAGTTCAACAAAAATGAGGTACAATCCCTTCTTGGGTCAGTACACCCAAAAATGCCAAAAGATAAGGAGACGAAAAGGATGAAGTTTGAAAAATTATAAGTATGATCGAGAATGATATAATGAATCGTCAAGGAGACCTCCCAGTATCAAACCCATCCCTGAGGGTGACCACTTACTAGGGCACAATGTCAACCATGAAGGTGAAACAGGGAAAAGAGCGTAATTTCCAAGTAGGAGTTCTATAATAAAAAACACATTTAAATGCAACATATTCAAATGCCTCAATTATTAAAGTGACACTTACCACAATACCTCACTTGCACCTCATGGAGCAATACCTATTGTCTTTTGGAAACATGATGATGTGGTAGATGCCAACATGATGAACAAGAGAAGCGTGGTGGTGAAGTGGGTATCCATCTGTGTAAGTGGACATCATGAGTCGATCTATCCCTTGAAACTCCATGTCTGCAACCTAGGGGCCTCAAGACATCATCTCCTTAGTTATCCCTAGAAATGGGGGATAAAAAAAATATTATATAAGTTATTTTTTTCATTAAAAAATGAACATCCTTTCATCACTTTATCATCTAATATATTTTCGCATCACTTTATCATATAAAATATTTTGCATCACTATTTTTTCTCTATTAACCCTTCCATCACTTTATCATTTTCACCTTTCTCAATAATTTAGCACGCCTTCATAGGTTTTAGTGCAAAGAGAGAGCCTCAAAGTCATGTAAATTTATTCCATCAAGATCATCATACAATTTGTATTTAATTTTAACATATTCAAATTCATTTACTTGTAATACATATTATAATTATAATGGAATCTTGGAATCTAGGTAGACAACCCAATTCTTTGTCATCCTGTTGGCAGCCAATTACATTTTTTTATTTTACTCTAAAAAGATGCTTACACCCCTTGTCTTCTAAACGACAAGTCATCGTCGCATTGTGCTTCTAGGCATTTGTTTCATTTTTGCGACGATTGCAGTTTGGTTTCGCTACAGTTTTCACAACTGAAAGTGTGAAAACACCTCTTTCGTTGCTCTGACTGCCGTCATTTTTATTGATTTACTGAAAAACACTTGACCATTGGTTTATCACATCGTTGCAAAAGTTTCTTCAAACTATATCCATGCACTTTAATTGCGCAACTTGGTTTTTGATAAAGTATTGAAAATATTAAGTTATGAGTTATGTTTGATGACATAAAAGTCACAATTCCTGTTGGTTTTATATATGACATGATTCCTGACCTATCATTTTCATATGGCCATTAGTTTCAATGTTTTACACTTTGATTATGCTAAAAACACATTGGCAATGCTATAAGTTTGATATCATAAGTTTGAAATGGTTTGAGTTTTGCAAGGTGCATTGATCAACCTTTGGGATTTTTGATTTTATGGTTTGAACCCTTTCTCGATACATTGCTTTGTGAGTTTGATACCACATGGAACGAACTGTGTATTGATTTGATTTAATTAACATTGGTTTGGTACGTTTGAATGACATGATAGATTGTGGTTAATGCTGAACTTAGTGTTGATTTAGATTTAACACTTGGCGCATGATTATCACTTATGGTGATGGTTCTGATTTGGATGAATGGCACGTTGATATGATGATTCACTTATTTGTTGGCCGATATGAATGGTTTAAGTAATTGTGATTGTAACAACACTGTACGTGGTCATTAATACAATGCGTGGCTGTGGTAATCCCACCACCTCGCACGCATGTAGTTAATTCATGCATCTTTGAGCGCTGAATTGGTTAAACCCTATCGTTTTTGACCCTGTGCTTTGTTTGTTTAGCTCCAACCCTACCATGTACCGATGCCATGGCTCCTGTCGTAAGGGCAGAGCCCTACGGGTGCCAGGCCCTGCTGATGTTTGATGGTGCATTTAACGACTTGAAAGAGTTCGGGTGGCTTGCTTTTATAAGGAAATTTGATGGTTACAACATCA
Organism: Picea sitchensis; assembly: GCA_010110895.2. Classification (NCBI taxonomy): domain Eukaryota; kingdom Viridiplantae; phylum Streptophyta; class Pinopsida; order Pinales; family Pinaceae; genus Picea; species Picea sitchensis. Next base: position 50,886 of record SNQJ01S0089652.1, read on the forward strand.
CTGTGGCTCGGCAATTTGCATTGTCGTTTGATGGCTGCCGAGCCAAAGTTGGAGATGTCCAGCTTGAAATCACTGAACA